>CAUYQG010225730.1:0-22504 GCA_963574415.1 Tarsius wallacei | reverse complement strand
ATTTCTTAAAATCACATCAAGAGAACCTGTGCACTAAGGCTCCTCAATGTGACTCAGAGTTAAACTTAAATTGTTTAAAAGCAAAAACCATAAACCGTGGAAAATGGGAACAATAGACTCCCAAGTTTAGCTGTGTACGTTCCAGCCTCAGAGTTTTCTGTTAGAGACAGCAGGAGCCTTTCCTGGTTGCAGTGCCAAGAGGAAAAGGAGGGAGGGAATGGGGTCAACAGCTCCCGAACACATCCTAATGGTCTCGGGGTCAACGGCCCTTCCTGATCCCTAATGCTCAGTGGGCCTCCATGGCTGGCTCCCAACATGTGTGTCTGTGAGTGTATGTGTGTGTATCTATATGTGTCTATATTAGTATAAGTATGTTAAACTTTATATACATCATGAGGGGCCAAAAAGTGGAATTAATTTTTAGAGGATGGACCCCTTGTAGTACAGGCTTCTCAGTTAGGTAAGTCTTCTTGGAAGTTATCTGCATCTGTATAGCAGCAAGCATTGTTGTGAGAGACTGCATTCGGCTTTTGTGAATTCTTTTTGGAGATTCTTTCAATGCATTTACATTTACACAGTTCATGATTTACAGAAACAATCTTCCCACACTTCTTGAGTGCTCAGAAATTTTTTACCAAAAACAGTATGACCCCCCATGTCCATCCTCCCTATTCACCTAATTTCACCCCGAGTGACTATTGTTTTTGTTTCCTGGATGAAAAAATTCCTCAAAGGGAAATGATTTGCTGATATGGAAGAAGTGCAATGACAAACAGCAGAAGGACTAAAAAGCATTAAAATTGATGAGTTCAAAACTGTTTTGAGCAGTGGAAAAAGTGTCTAGATAGGTATACTGCATCAAAGATTAATTTTTAGGTGCCTGAAGTTTAAACTTGTAAGAATAAATACAAAATTTTTATTAAATTGATTCCTCTGTGTGTGTGTGTGTGTGTCCCTCCCTCATATATTCTTCTTTTACATTTGTGATGTGTATCAATATACTTTCCAGCCCCTAAAAAGTCCTCCAGTAATATACCTAAATCTATATCTATATCTTTATACAATTACTATTTCTCAAATTTGGTTCACTATATATATCAGTCTTGGTGCAATCAAGAAATAGAAACCACATAATAATTTGAACAGGAGAAGTTTAATATAAAGGTTTATTAATTGCAACAGGAGATTGAAGAAAAATGAGATTAGTTCAAAAAAAGTAAAGAAAATTATAAAAATATAGATAAGACAAATATAAAGGGCCACTATTGTCTCTAGGAGTTGAGTGCCAAGAAAAGTCCTATCTTTCCTCCTGGGATGGAAATCTATACCTTCCTCAGTGGAGAGGCCACAGTTTTTGAAGGTGAACCATTTTCTATTAAAACATGTTATATTTAATATGTATATACCTTTAAGTAATTTTGGTTAAGCAAATTACATAGAGATAGAAGAGCAATAATTAGGGATAGTAATAGGTTAAAAAAACATTTCTTAAATTTCTTTTCTCTCATTTAACTTCATATGATTTGGGCTCTGATAATATTTCAGAGTCTAGGCAGATGTCAGTGGACAAACTATCATTTTCAACATTGGTAATCTCCTTCCCGTGATTTGCCTTGAATTGTAAATATACTGTAGTTACTGAGGCAAGAACTCAAGACCCAAGACCTCAGATCAGTACTGGAGTGGGATGAAGAGAATAGGGGTTAGAGGTGAGTCTTTTTTTTTTTTTTTAAATAAATGCTCAGAGGCCTATTTGAGCGGTAGGATGCCACTGAGCTCTGGTTTTGGAGGCAGCTCTGGGTTAGACTGTTTTCTGCTACTAAACAGCTAGGTTGACTTTGGACAAAATTACATATTTTAGAGTGATTGTGGAAGATAAATAAAAATTCAGAGCTTTGAAGTAGCCAGAAAAAACACAACAGGTAACAATCAATATCATAATATTATGTCTCTTCTTTATGTCTCTGGAAATGAATTTAGTAATTAAGAAGAGATGGGATAATCACTTAGTATGCATTGAAAATGTCATATTTGAAGATTTGGCGCTATTGTTTTATAAAGTTTTATATTATTATTTTGCATTATTTTCTTAAATATCATTTAATTCTAAAATATGTCACTGGAAAGGTCTTCAAGCATAACCTAATATAACTTATAAATAAACTGAGTTAATATAGAATAATTATTTGTACTAGTAGACTTTCCAAACAATTGTATTTCCTGGGATATTATACCCATCTCACATATTTAAAAAATGATAAACAAAAGAAGTAAGTGACCAATTTATGGTATAACTAAAAATCAAGTCAAGATTATGCAATCAAGGTTATTGAATTAAATATATATGTGTGTATGTGTATATTATGTGGAAGTTGATATCTATCCAGCAAGATTACTTGGTACTTTGAATAATTTTAGTGCATAAAAAAGAGCAATCTTATTTCTTGACAGAATAAGGTAATTATCTTGCATAAATAATCACATAATTAAATTAACCATGAGTTATATCCTGGATATCAGAGGACTATGCAAAATATTGCCAGTTAGAGACGTATTTCCATAAAAGTTTAATAGTGCCATCTTTGGGTGGATTTTGAAGTTAAGTAAAATTTTAAGGTTTAAGCTTTTAGGATATCAGGGGTGAAGTACTGCAATGCTAATCATAATGTCATAATTTAAGAAATGTGGAAATGAGAATGAGCTTGGCATTTTTGCCACATTATGTTTGCCATATATTCTTAGAACTTTCTAGCCCATCTGAAATACAATGTTAGCAGTAAACTACTCTTCATATAAACATTTTACTTTTAGATCTTTTTATCCCCCCTCCCCCACCATCTCTTCTTCTACCCTCCACCATGTTGTATATATTTCTACACATCTAAACTCCATGAGAGATCTGCTGTATCTTTTGTATATAGCATTCTCTCTCTCTCTCTCTCTCTCTCTCTCTCTCTCTCTCAGTCTCTCCCTTCTCGTGACATGTGAGAAAGCTTGATATGTGAGCAAGTGATCCTCCCATCTCGGCCTTCCAAAATTCTGGAATTACAGGTGTGAGCCACTTTACCCAGCCATTTTTTTAAACAATGGGACAAGCTCTCTCACCAATAATGGACCCTTGTTATTTGGAGGGTTCAGTAGTACGGTTGATGTTGGTTGCTAGCACAGGAACAAGATCCAAGTGACTGATGTAGAGTCTCCCACCTTATGCATTTGTGGCTCTGAACAGATGCCCATTTCAGTGCAAATCAGAATCAAAATAACATTTTAGCACAGTTGTTATCTCGACAAAATATTATGACAGTTCTGTGACTCTTACACATCCTTTGCTTGTAAAGTTATTGCAATGTTTTTGCTTTTTTTTCCCTTATGAAGATTATTTTTCATTATGGTACCTTGATATCTTGGAAAGTCTGCACCCCTATAAATATCCTGTCTTGCTGTCACTGGTGTGATTTAGTGTTCTGTGTGAACCAGTTCAATGAGATGCTCACTTACCTGTACTTATCTATTCCTGAACATGTCTTGAGTGTGTACCAACACTATGCTACATGGGCTTAAGAAGAAATGTAACACGTAATTGTTTCTTCCAAGGAGGTGGTAGTCTAGGGAAAAAGACTTTAATTTGAAAAAAAAATATTAAAGTATAATACTAAGGGGCAAACGATAATGAAGAGCTAAGAAGAAGTAATGTATTATAGTGTTTAAGATCTGGAACTTGGCTTTGAATGTACCTTCCTCAATTTAATCACTGGGTGATCTTAGCCAGGGACTTATTTTATTCATTTCTAAATAATTTTATATCCATGTTATAAAACTGAATATTTTTGATATCTTCTTAGAGCAAGAATGAAGTATCAATGACCAACCTTATCTCTCGCCTGAAACAAATGATGAACAAGCCAAAACATAAAATAACAGTTTTCAAGACATTGAGCAACAGACAATGGAGGATAGTGATTCACAAGAAATGCAGGGCAAGCTAGAAATGTCTGATTCAGGGAGAATTTTCTAAACCAGTTGGTATTATTGAGCCTTACATTGTGTCTGAGTTATGATTTATTAAACTTTATACATTAAATAGTTTTCAAACAAGACTTGTAATGTGCCACACGTAATGCATATGTGTTTATGTTTTATAAAAGTTTGAAATGAAAGTAGAAAACTGTTAGTATGTGACATGTATATTTCATTTATAAATAAAGCTACTGTCAGTTTAAATTATTTCTTGATTAAGCTTAGAGTTTTACAAAGTAAACTTCCAGGAAATTTTTATTGAAATGAGCCACGGTCATACCTTTGCTATAAAAATTCTTTTTTAAATTCACTTCGTTCAAAGCAGTATTACTGTTTATTTTATTCATTTTTAAATTAAAATAACAAAATTGTTTATTTGTATAAAACTTCACTTGTGGGTCTGTAGAATATAACAAAAACCTTTGCTCTGTATTAATGTGAGGTGGCATGATGAAATTCTTGTCATAGAAGTCTTGCATTTTGCCTGTAAGAATTGCTTCCTGAATCATAATATACTTCCAACAAATTTTTCCTGGATTGGTACTGGGACCAGAAGATTTATAGTAACATCTATTCTAAGTGGTCACTGGTGTATTCCTTGTTCCTTTTTAATTTGTTAAGCCTGAAAAATTAAATGCAAAAGTGTCTCTAATAACGAAATAAGAAGATTGTCTGTCTAATAGGATATCATTGGTTGAAAGCAAGTGACTGAACAGATAACCAGGATCTCCAATGGTTCTTATTCAGATATAGGTCTATAATTTTTTAAATTAAAATACTATTTATTGAGGGCTTCATGTGGGTCAGGAGGACCCTGTAGGAGGTACTCAGACTAGAGCTCTCAGCATAAAGATAAAAGTCTGTGCATCATGGAGCAAAGAATCATTGTTTGCAAAGAAACATTATTTACAAACATATAAATGCGAGGAAAAATGTGTGAGTGTATATATGTGTATGTGGGTGTTTGAATGTGTATGTGTGTGGTATCATATAACAAGAAGCTATGGAATAAAGTAAACCAAGTAGGAAATAGAAAGTGTGCAGTGTGAAGAAATTCAATTTTAATAGGATGGTCTGGGACAGCCTCATTGAAAAATTGACTCTTGAGTCAAGAGCTAAGAGAAGTAAGACAATGAGGCACAGAGATGTCCTTAAGAAAGGAATCCATGCAGCAGGAACCTCAAAGGCAAACTTCTTCTTTTTTTTTTTTTTAATAATCAGTATTTTTTATTATCATATTGAGGGGTACAGTTAAGGATTAGGTATACAAATATGCTTCATTCAGACACCCTTGGTGGCAAACTTCTTGAGTAGGGCATGTTGGATCTTTTAAAGAAGCATCATGTCTGTGTGAACCAGAGTGAGCAAGGGACCAGTAGTCTAGATGAGGTGAGACAGAAATCAAGGAAACAGTGAGGCAAATGGTTTAAGTACCTTTTCTCTGAATGTGATGGGTAGTCATTGGAGACACTTGAGCAGAGGTGTGACATGATCTGCGTTGTGTTTTAAAAACATCACTCTGGATGTGGCATTAAGAATAGATTGTAAGGCAGCAACAACGGTAGAAGCAGACTCCCGGTGAAATGGCACTGCAATCCACAGCAATAAATCATGGCAGCTTGGACTGCAGTTGTGGGGGTGGCAGTGGTAGGAAATGCACCAACTTTGAACATTGAGCCAACACCATTTTCTGACAGATTAGAAGTGGAATGGGAGGGAAAAGACTTACTGGATTTAACTTGAGCACCTGGAAGAAGGGTATTGTTATTTGTAGAGATGGAAAAGACACTGGGTGGAGCACGTTTGAAGCAAAAGGAGACTTGGAGTTTGGTTTTGGTTACTTTGGGATGGCCTGTACACATCCAATTGGCTTTGTTAATGCATGAGTCTAGAGTCAGGGAAAAGACTCAGACTAGAGATTAATATTTGGTAATCAGTGTTTACTGGGATGAGACTACCTGAAAAGTGAGTGTAGATAGAGAAGAGAGGAGGTCTGAGACTGCAATTTGAAAGAAGGGAATCTGGAAGACTGAGGTGTAGCTATTGGGTTAGAGCAAGACCAGCACAGTGGGGTATCATAGATGCCAAGTGAAAAAGTGTGCAGGTGATGCTTGGCCTTTGGATGTGGCTTGTGTATAGACTGCTGTTATAAAAAACAAACTTAAAAAGCAAATGACCATTTTAAAAATAGGTGTTATCTTGTTCCATTCCTGCTACTGTATAAAATACCACAGACTGGTAATTTATAAATAATGTAAATTTATCTTTCAAGGTTCTGGAGGCTGGGAAGTCCAAGATCAAGGAACCAGCATATTTGATGTCTGGTGACAGCTTGCTCTCTGCTTTCAAGATGGTGCTTTCTTGATGCATCAAATATGGCGGAAGGCATGACCACTGTGTCCTCACATGATGGAAGGGCAGAAGAGAGACACACAGACTCTCTCAAGCCTTTTATTAGGGCACTAATCCCATTCATGCAGACAGAGCCCTCATTACCTAATCACCTCCTGAATATCCCACATCTTAATACTGTCACATTGGGTATGAGTTTTTAGCATGAATTTTGGAGGAACACATTCTGACCACAGCACATGTGACCCACTGTATGTTTCAATATTCTAAAGTATTGGCTGATAACACATTTGAAAAATATGGTTATTAACATATTTATATATGTTAATATATATTTATATGTCATAATAACACACTTGACAACATATTTGAGAAATATGGTTATTAGATTACCATATTCTTAAACTGTGTCGCACCAAGCAATATATAGATTCTTCTTCACTAGATAGGTGGAGACTGTTGCTAGCAGGAATTAGATTTTACCTCCAACTAATGAAAGAATATAGGAATAGAAATTTAAATTCAATAGTGACATTTTTATGTACAATCACACAAATCAGGATTGATTGAAGATGTATGATTGCTTATTTGCTTTGTATCAGGTACTGTGCTAGCCACTGTATGAATGGTGAACAGAATATTTTCTCTGTGAGCAATATTTGAGGAGAGAAATAGACAGTTAAACAAACAGTTACCATGCAGAGTGATAAGTGATTTATTTCTGAAAGCATAGAGAGCTAAGGATGTTCAGATCAAAGACATGGAATCTAATCTTGGCACACATTTCCTGAAAGTGGGATTCAAACGTTGCTGACATTGAATCTCCATATTCTCCAGGTCAATTTGGACACATTCCTGATTTCTGAATTCCTGTCTTGTGATGATTTTTCTAACCTGTGCTCTAGGCCATTCCACAGTCTGGCAAAAATATTACTCACCCTCCTCTGTTACATAGACTCATCTTTATGCCTAGACACTTCCACATTTAGTGTTTCAATATGCTGCTTTTTGCTAGCTGCTTAAAATACAGTTTATTAGTAAGCAGAAGACATGCTTCTTTGAAAGAATATAAAGGCTGTTGGGCTGGCTATTGAGAGAACAACTGCTTCATTGCTTGCCCCAGAAGCAAGTCATTTCAGTGGTACTGATTTGTTATTTATCCATGAGAAATCTGAAAGGAGAAGTAAACATCTCCAGGCTATTTGATGTCCTAGCTGTTCTGAAACTAAGCATCAAAATTAATGAAGTTATGAACAACATTGCTATCCATAGACTTACTAAGGTATAGATTTTATGTAAATAAACTTGATGGAAATCGAGCTACTTCCATATGTATACTTTTAACCTACATAACATTTGTTTGCTAGCAATTAAGAAAATACATATAGCCAAAGCAGCATAAGTCAGGGATATATTTCCTTTCATTTTATTCTTTTCAGAAACAGAATTTATTTTCTTTCCTTTAAAGCGCCATCTTTCTTTTAGTGCAGGAAAGCCCAGATAATTAATTGATTAGTAAATCAGTTTCATAGCATTTATTATATACAGCACATGCTACATGCCAGATGCTTTGCTAGTAACTCTAAATCAACAAGTTAATATTTAAGAAAGATCTTCTGTAGAATTTAATGATTAATATTGAACCGTTTTAAGGGGAAATAGACCCTAATGAAGAATAAAACAATGCAAAAGAAAGTTGTTTTAGTATCATCCTCTATTTTCACTTACAGAGAAGATGAGATAAAATATCAAAATGATAAGGTCATTTGCTTCAGATAGACTACTGCAAAGATTACTGGGCCATGTTCCAAAGCAGTAATCCTCACTGTCTCTCAGAGACTGAAGGCTTATGCCTATCATTTTGCCAGTGCCAGATGCGTCACAGATAGCAATTGTGTCTCTGAGTGTTTCCCATCTCTCTGAGTGATCCACTGGTAGTGGCCTGACTTCATTTTGCTGCTTTTTAACTGATGGGTTTTCTTGCCTTTTTTAGATTGTGTATTTTATGGATGACTTCTAAGTATGAATCTGAAATATTCAATTTTTCAGCCAGACTCCAAAGCACCAGCTCCAGATTATTATTCATAAATGGTGTGAATGTTGTGACAGGAAGTCTAAGGGAAAAAAAAGGGAGCTGGATTTTGTATGTATATATACACATATAATTTTGAAGTATTTACCAAGACGTCTGGTTTTCTGGATTTGTGTTTTGATGAAGAATTACTGGTTTAAAAGAAACCTGGGATTCCTTAACCAATAATATTTGGGATCATAGGATAGTAAAGACAGAGATGTACAATAAATTATATCCAAGATTTACCAGGTTTAGACGTTAAGTCAGGCAGAGTGAATACAGAAGTGGAATATTTAGATATCTCACAGGAACTTCTATGAAGCTAAAATGTTTACAAAGCAACTACAGAAAGGAAGGAGTAAAGACTGAGTAGAGGAAGCTCTGAGTAGAGGAAAAAGAACATTAGATCAGAAGTCCAAAAATGTATTTTGGACTTCTTGTTTTGATAGGGTCAATATTCAACACTGTGTATTTAGACCTCTTATATAACAGACTCTGTCGCACAGTCCTAGGATCTCTTAAACAGGCCTATAGGCTATTTTTTCTTCACTGAGCAGCAGATATTTAATGGAAATCTTTTATTCTCCATCATTTCTTCAGTCTGGTGTGACAATACTCTGAAAAGTTATGTGTAAATTGCATATACTTACTAAATGAACATAAGCTTACATGTTAAGCCCAGGAATTAAATAGTAGTTTTTAGGCCAACAGAAGATACTGAAAATGTCAAAGGCCCTGATAGAGTTTATGAGGGGAAATGTTGCAAAGTGATAAGTTGCTCTGCAAGAAAAAAAAAGTGCAGAAATATGGCACTTCATTTAGATTTACAATTCACCTAAAGTTGTAGATGCTATTTATGTAATAATAATTCATACATGTTTAATGTAAAATGTATGCCAAAAGTATCACCTGTATTATTTTTAAGCTCTTTCACAATGCTTTCAGGTTATATAGATGATCCTGAAACTAAGAAAAAAATCTGAAAGTGAATAATTTGTAAATTGAAAAGCTGGAATTCAAACTCTGGTTTACATGACTTCAAAACCCATTGTCTTACTTCTGCACCTCATTGGCTCTTAGGGACCTCTTCTTGGACATTTCATATTATCTGAGCTTTGGAATAGTCCAATCAGTTATTATGTCTCATCAGAGACAGATACACAGATCCTGAATCCAGCAATCTTTGACCACTTACCATCATTCACGTAGATTCTATCCTGATTCGGGACCTGCTTAGAGTCTTCTCTCCAACCCATATGATATTCACCCATTCTGACAATCTGCCTTGGATCCCATACATGTTGTACCATTGATCCTGCTTCTCTGCAATAAGGCCTGCATACAAAATTTGTTGAGTGCCTTCAGTTCTTTTCTTAAAAATCGTTATATGATCATGACCCAGTGAGGCCTTAACACTCTAACAGAGAGAAAAGGCCCTATAAAAATGAGCTCAAGAAAAACTGTTTTTCATAGTCCAGCATCATTTATATTGAAAGGACCATAACCAGATAATTTTCCTGAAGAATCTATTATGTCAAAGTTTCTGTTTTTTTTGAGTTGACATAAAGGTTAGGAAGGAAGCCTTGCGCTTAGAGGGTAGAGGATTATGTATATGTCCAGGAGTTCACATGTATTAATTCTCTAACCATGCATGAATGAGCACCCATATAACACCAAATTTCTAAGCCATGTGTGAGTTCTTTGTGCTTTTTAAAAACTTATCTCCCCCATTTCCCTACAGACCACTTTTCCACTAGCCATGCTAACCTTAATATTTCTTCTTCATATCATTTCAAGTAAGTTACATATTACTGGAAAGAGATGATGCATAAAGATACTAGGTGAAAGCCTAACATCTGATTTAACTAACGTTGGAATTAAAAACATGTCAGAAGTGAGGTTGTTACCCAGAAAAGAAGCAGCAGCAATGAATATCAGCAAAACCTTCTCTACCAACTCTTCTTTTCTAATTTGGTTTCTGCGGACCCTGCCAAATCAGAAGAAGGTCTTTTGATTTGAGGATCAGATGAGTTTTAGTAGCACTCTGCATTTTATTTTATTGTTGTTGTTTTGTTTTTAGAAAGTGAGTTCTGTGTCAATGTGCCATCTTGAACTTATACCATCTATGTGAAATTATGTCCCGTGGAGAATAAATGAGATTGAGGACTAGGGAAGCAAATGACCCATTAGAACCCCCTAGTTTGTTTATATTTATAATATAGAAATAAATGTAAAATAAATACATAGGCAGATAGATAGAGGATAGTGAGAGTCCTTGTGTGAAGATACCACTTTCCTTAGTATGTTGCTAACGCTGGGGATAATGTTATGACTACTCTATCAAACATTATACATATGGCATTGCCAATGTATATATAGTCCCAATCATTACAATTGTGTTTAATCATAGAGTGGCACAAAAATATTACCATACCATGTAGAAAAAGCAAAATGTAATATTTACAGTGAAATGGTAACAATAATATATTTTAGCAAGACCTCATAGAGCTCTAACAGGCCACATGGGATGCGTCTGGCATGAAAGCCAGCAATTCATCCGTCTGTCTATTCATAGAAATAGCATGGCAGTAACCATATGATCTTACCAAATTTGCTTTTATACTTTGAATTGATGTGGGATTTCTCTGTTCTCAATTGAAAATTCTAGTGGTTGCCCCCCAAAATGTGTCAAATTAAATCTACATATGCCAACTGAAAGTAAGAAAACTTTTGGCAGAGGAGAGAACACTTGTCTTACAATTCCCTTCCCTCGTCAGGTTTATTCATGCCTCTGCTGTTCAGGTGTTTTTTTCTCCCTTCAGAATGTGAGATTTCCCTGTTTTCTCTTCTAGCCACTGGCCAAAAGCCTACTCACTTCCTGAAATTCATTGCAAACTCTTTTTAGTAACGCCTACCCTGAATGCATTTTCTGTCCTTACAATCTCCCTTGCCTCACGTGCCCAAAACCTGGATATAACAGCCCTGCAGTATACTTGGATTGTTTTCATACTTTTCTTCCCACTTGAGCTGTGAGAGCCTAAAATGCAGAGCTGGCTTAGATTTATTTTTACAGCTTTCTTCAGCACCTAGCAGTAGATTGAATAAATGAATGGCTTTCCATAAAACAGTTCTTGTTTGTACTGGTGAAAGACTGAATAATGAGCTCAATGGAATAGCAATTTGATTGAATATGACATTTATGATCTTAAGTACTCTAAGTTTTTAGTGCAAATCAGAAAATGGATACCTTTGAAATAAAAGAATCCATCTCTCTTTACATCAGTGATGTACACGCATAAATAAAACACACACAGGCAGTGCTTAGAGCTCTTTAACAGATAAGCACTGTCTAAATGCACAGTCATGTCCTATGAATATGGCATGTAATTTGGAGGAAATTAACTTTAATATGGTCATGAGGATGACTTTATGTTGGTTTATTATTATGGGTAAAGGACAGAATTGTGTGGACTGTGTGAATAATAAGTGCTGAGTTTACAACCATGCTTTATTGGTGTGGCAGCAAAACTGTTATTGGATGTATTAGAGCATTATCTGTAGGGCAGAGCTCAACACCATAAGGATGAAAACCAAAAAGTGTTTGATAATGAGAGGGCAGGTGAATTTTAAGTAATAATTTTAGCCAGTTGATTAAGAACTTCATCTCCGACATGTACTTGCCCCCAGAAATTACTTATCTGCAAAAATTGAGTGGCTGATTTATACTTTGCATTAACTGATTAAAAGTAGAAACTGCATTGATTATAGCTGATATTGAACTTTGTAAAATATAACACTAAAGGTGGTACCTGGTCTAGTATCTCCTTTTTGCTTGATGCCTTGTCACCAATTGGGGTTTCTTCCTTCTTTTTTGTTTTTTTTTTTTTTAACTTTTTATTATTGGAATTTTGGAAAGCAGAAAAACAAAGCATAAAGAAGAATATATAAATTACTATTGATTCCTCAAATACAGAAATAATCATACATACTATTTTTGGTGCAGAGAAGTTAAATAACATGGCCAATGTTACACAGCTAGCAAAGGCAGAGTCAGCATGCAAACACAGGTGACCTGGTACTGTGTCTGTATTTTAAGTCTTTACACTTTACTGCCTTCTGCCTTTCAACATAAATATTAGAGTTAGTTAGCCCACTGAACAGTCTGACCAGGCTCTAAACTAAAACTCCAGTGTTACAAAACAGCCTTAAATCATTCTCTTTTCCTGTGAGGCAAATAAAATAAAACAAAATAAAATAAGAAGAAAACCTTCTAGTATTTGGATACAAAAATCAAGAAGGTAGAGTCTAGACTGGATTTTCTTAACATCTGTCTGTTTTGGGTCTCCACTTGTCTTTGGAAGTTTGAGTATTTTCTTTTGCCTTCTTGATCCTTTTTAAAAAAATTTTTCTTCATTTTATTTTAAAGATGTGGGGTACAAGTCAGGTTTAAGTACATAAATGGTCTGTGTACAGGTAAAGTTTGGGTCGCCCAGTGGTCCTCACTTCCCCTGGTTTAGGATCAGGTACCTGTAGTGATGCTATGTGTACCCCATCCCCAGCAGTGTCCCACCACTGCAAATTTCTCTTTTGTAGAATTGTGATAAAAATTCGGGACCCACTTATGAGTGAGAACATGTGGTATTTAGTTCTTTGTTTCTATGATAAATCACTGAGTATGATAGACTCTAAATCCATCCAAGTCTGTGTGAAGTTCATGATTTTGTTGTTCTTTATGGCTGCATAGTATTCTATCCTGTATATGTACCACATTTTTTAAAAATCCAGTCCACTTTCGATGGGCAGCATGGTTGGTATTTTTCCTATTTGTATTTCACATAAGAGGACTGAAGAAATGGGTACTATGCTTACTATGGAAAATTATTTAAGTGCTATTTAATGCAGCTGGATTAACATGCATTTCTTGAGTATAAGAGAAGTGGAAATGTTTTAATGGAGTCTTGAAGATTAAAAAGGCCCCTTTGTTACCAGCTGATAGATGCTAACAGATACAGAAAAGGTATCAAGTGACAGACCCGCTCACGATTGTTTCTTCTTTTATCTGACATGAAAGTGTATTCTTGCCACTGCTAATGAGCAGTCATGGTTCAATGCCAACCTCTGCTACACCACACCATGGATTTCTAGAGGGTTTAGGAATAGCTGCAGTCATTTATGTATTCAACAAACGTTTGTTGACTTTTTACTCTACCTAGTTCCATTGAGCAAGTAACATAAAACTTGGCTCTGATGAAGTACCGTATATTCACATTTACATTCATACTCAACACCATCACCCCAGGTTCTTACCGGAAGAATGTATAAGAATGTTTTTCTCCCATAGTTTCTCTAAGGAACGTCTGTTAGTAGCAGCTGAAGTAGCAGCAGGCAGATAATAAATTTAAATTGACTCCTCTATATTTTTTTTATGTTCCTCTGAAATGAAAAGAGTTCATTTCAGAGTTTCTGGGTGTCTAATATAATTAGACTTCTCTCTGTCTCCCTTTTCTTTTCTTCACTGACTTTCTCTCTTATATTTCATTTCATGTATTGAAGAGTTGTATCTCTTATTGATTTCCAACTTTAGCTACCACCAATGATTAGCAACTATAGGGGTTTCACTACAGAGAAGATTACTGCTTTAATGATTTCTTGTTAGGCTAGCAGTTGTGTCTTGAATCGTAGTATGATTCTTTAGCATGTTTTGTTCATTAGGTTCTTGCTGCTGAGTGCTGTCATCTTAAAAATGCCAAATGCAATGCCCATTATTGGTGATACTGACAGAGATTAGAAGCAAAAAAATGCAGTTGTTGACATCTGCAATAAAAATGCAGTAACTCCATGTCTGACAAAGGCCTAACTAACATCTTGGATCTACAAGGAACTCAAACGTGCTGAAAAGAAAAAAACAAACAACCCCATTACAAAGTGGGCAAAAGATATGAACAGATACTTCATAAAAGACACTTCACAACAGACACATGAAGAAATGTTCAACCTCATTAATCATCAAGGAGATGCAAATTAAAACTACACTGAGAAACCACGTAACTCCAGTCAGAATGGCCATTATCAATAACTCAAAAAATAACAGATGCTGGAGAGGTTGTGGTGAAAAGGGAACACTTCTACACTGTTGGTGGGAGTGTAAACTAGTGCAACCTCTGTGGAAAGCAGTGTGGAATTCCTAAAAGCTCTAAATATTGACCTCTCATATGACCCTGCAGTCTCCCTACTGGGAATATACCCTGAAGAACTCAAATCACTCTATCAAAAAGATAACCTGCAGACGTATGTTTATCGCAACACTGTTCACAATAGCAAGAACCTGGAACCAACCATGCTGTCCATCAAAAGAGGATGGACTCAAAAAATGTGGTACATATACACGATAGAATACTACGCAGCCATAAAAAAGAACAAAATCATGCATTTCGCAGCAACCTGAATGGAACTAGAGTCTATAATACTGAGTGATCTTTCACAGCAACAAAGATCTGAGTATCACATGTTCTCATTCATAAGTGGACCTTGAACATCTATCGTAATACTATAAGAAAAGGATCAACAGTGGTGGGAATCTATGGGGGGGCAGTGAGGGCAAGGGTGGTGGGATTAATGGTAGTCAATATCTGTCTGAGGACAGGGGGACACCCTGTATCAACGAAGGTGCCTGAATGATGCATATTTGTATACCTAACCCTTAACTATACCCCACAATTTTAAAATAAAAAATGTGTTTAAAAAATGCAGTAATCTCAGCAAAACAAAAGTGTGGGGATCCAGAAAAGGTTCTTTGCAATTAGATTTATTCATTAAAATGAGTAAATGAGGCACTGTTAGTTTGTATTAAGTCCTGCATTGAAAGAATTTTCAGTGTTATTAGGGTTGAGTGCATAGTTGTCAATATTTGTAAAATATTTAACATTTTTAAATAATATTTATTAAAATAGCAATTTTATATAATTCAACCTAACAGACAAAATACAAATTGGCTAAAAAATACTCTACTTATTTAACGGTGTTTTTCATCAGTACATTTGCAGAAAATTAAAGCCTGTCCCTTCATGTTTTATAACTTCTAACTTAACCAGGTGAGATGAAACTATTTCTGAGTCTCCTATTTCTTAAGCAGAATATACATACTCCTTTAGTGAAGGCTCAGCATTGTTACTACAGACAACAATTGTTATACTGTAGTGTTTGTATTCTCAGAAGTTAGCAGAGGTATTTCCAAGAACATGTGCCTGGTGTTCTCTTTTTGTCCCACCAATTAACTGCCATCTCTACTTTATGTTCTGAGTGTTCTGTCATACCACGATATGATATGAGCAGATTCAGAAGAGAAGAGTCGGAAAGATGTGAGGATGTGAAGAGTAGTAAATTGAGCCCAAGTGGGAGTCATAGGTCTAAGCTAGTGATGCATTTAAAAAGCAAAAGAGAAAATTCATAATTATACATTCAGAATAGAAAGCAGAATGTGGAGTAGGAACTATATTCGAGAAGGAACTATTAAGCAGCAGTATGACCAAATGTAAATGGACAATGATCAAAGACCTGAAAGTCAGAAAACATGGGAAGAAAAGAATCAGTTTATATGGGGATAGTATGTGCAAATTCTAGTCCATTTAACCCATTATACAAAAATAAAAGCAAGTAAGACTGCTGGCCTAGCCTACTAATTGAATATAGGTGACCATAAACTTGCCAAGTGGATTTTCTTTGGGGAAGTATAGTCACACTGGTTCTGGCACAGACAAATTCTTGCAAATACAAAGGCTCAGCTTTCCTAGAGGGTCACAAAATGCTCAACACTAAACCCTGAGTGCATTCGATTAACTGCTTATAAGCCAATGTATTCTGAAGAGTTATATAGTTAATATATAGTGAATTATTTAGTTAATATTTTTAAAATCATGGGTAAAATTGGAGTCATTAGAACTTGAAGCAAGAATCTGTGGTGCTCTTATTAATCAAGTTTGTAGGCATAGAACAGTGGTTCTCTATGCAGGGTAATATTTCCCCTAGGTGACATTAGAAAACGTCTGGCAACATTTGGTTGCCACAGTGGGGATGTACTCTGACATTTAGTAGATAGAAGCCAGCAATGCTGCGAAACATCCGACAACACATAAGGTAGCCCTCTAAAACCAGTAAGCAACAATTATTTGACTCCAAAGAGTCCTGAGGTGGAAAAACAGTGGCCTAGGGCAACTATGCGTGATAACAGAGGAAAGTCGGATATGCAAGCATCTCTGAAGCCTGTGAGACAGAGGATGTAAGGAAGAAACTCCAATGTGGTAGTTTCACCTTTGGAAGGATGGTGGTTGTACTCACCCAGGACAAGAACTTGTTTCATTCCCTCTACCTGGGTTTGGAGAGAAGTGTCTTCCTAGAAGGTGTTTCTAAATTTACTTACAGTGAGCTCTTACTGGTTAGTCACTCCTGAAGGAGGAATTGCTGTGGTAACTGAGCGACATTAATATCTGGTCACAGCCCTTTTTTCCCATCAACAAGGCCATTTGAACATAAGCTGAATCACGACCAGCTTTGGAGGTGAGAAAGCTTGAATGGGCTAATTAGACTGGAAAGAGGAAGATGTGATCTCAGCAGACTCTCCTGTTAGGGTAATCGTGTCCATCAGGCTATCTCACAATTCTGCACTCTAACTTTATTTAATAACTCTTCATTATAGACCTTCAAGGTACCAGTAGCTTCTGTCTGTTATCAGAAACTAAAGACTATTATGTTGGCCCCATCCATGGAATGATGATCCACTTGATTGGGGTGGTCTAGATAACTTTCTGACCAGCAAACCTGGCCAAGAATGATTTGGTTTATTCTTAACTTTAGCTGCTATCCATAAAATTTATACCACTAGGCCAAGTGTGGTGGCCCACACCCATCATCTCAGCACTTTGGGGGGCCCAGACAGAAAGATCGCTTAAGGCCAGGAGTTAAAGACCAGCCTCTTCAGTACACAAAAAAATACAAAAACTAGCCATGTGTGGTGACAAGTACCTGTAGTCTTAGCACACAGGAGGCTGAGGCAGGAGGATCACTTGACCCAGGAATTCAAGACTGCAATGAGCTGTGTATGATCACACCACTGCACTCCAGTCTGGATGACAAGTTGAAACCCTTTCTCAAAAAAAAAAAAATTGAGATTATTATAGATTGAGACTCTGGCTCTTAAAAAATATGAGATTATTTTAGAAGAAGATTTTCACATGGCTGCAGTAATAAATTTTGCACAGTAATTCTCTACAGTTATACAGATCCCAGGTGTCTCCACTTTTATGCTGATCTTAAGGAAATCAGAGAAGTTGTATCAAAGTAACCCGATTTTACAGTTCCTACCCTAATAAATGTTTGACTGAATGAGTGAATGAATAATGCATGAATCAAGTGAAATATTTTGCAATTATAATATATGAAGCACAAAGAAAAAATAGAAAATCATATTATAAGAACTATAGATCTTTTCAGGAAGGAAGCAAATTAATTTTTATAAAGTAACTTTTTTTTAGTTAGTACATTTTTGATGGATGCAGCTCACCCCTGACATTTGCAATCCTCCACAATTTGTAGAGCAGATATTGTTCTTCTATTTCTTGAGCTTGATATAAGAAAAACCATAAGAAACCCAATCCATATTTGTTAAACTGAGTTAAAAATAATTTATCTTGTAGCAGAAGTGTAAACTGAGTTGAAAATAATTTATCTTGTAGCAGAAATGTTAAGGATACACCATCTGAAGTTGTATCAAGACAAAAGAGTAAAAGGGGCATAGAAGAAATTTTTTTTTTGTCCAGTTCATTAAGGAGGTGCTTGCCCCCTCATTCATCCTCCAAAATATAGTTTGACAATAGCTAAAGCAGAAGTGCACATTGGTGAATAGTAACTTGGTACTATAAAATATAATACTTCAAATAGAGGATTACTAAAAAATTCTATATGATGTTCATTATGCTATCACTTTAAAAGCTGTAGGTTAAGTTATCCTCAATTGCTTCAAGTTTATCTCAGAGTAAATGTGTTGAGTCAGTCAAGAGCTTGAAAGATTTGAAAGAGATGTTTGACAGAAACTTACTTATTTGCCTGCCAAAAGCTACAAACTTGTATTCTTTCTTCCCTTCTCTTACCCTTATTCCTTCCTTTCTCACTCCCTCTCTTCCTCTCTTCCTTCTCTTTTTCTCTTTCCTCCTTCCCTCCTTTCTCTATCTCCTTCCTTTCTGTGTCTGAATCTCTAGCCTTTCCTCCCATGGTTTTTTTCCTTCTGCCTCTCTTGCTCTCTTGTTCATGTCCTCAATAGCCCACAGTAAAGAAGAGTTCATTGTTGTGTCCTTCTTGCAAAGAACAAAGGAGGTTAGAGGGCAGAGAAATGCCAGGAGACTTTGTAAAGTAGTCAACATGCTCAGGAAGGGAGAGATGGAATGTTCCTCACCAGTATGAGTGAGGATGTACCACCAGAAGCCATAGAAAATATCGCCATTATTGACTGTAATCCATTAATCTTGAGAGAAAGTTTATAATTTTTGTAAAATTATCGAAGGTGGCCACCACCCCAAAAGATGGCAAAACATTGCACTAGACTATATTTTTAGAGAATAAGTTATATTTGTTTCTCAGATTTCTAGAGAAAAATTAAGCTGGTGACTTATAAATTATTTAATCATAATATATCCAGTATAGAGCCACATAGTATTTCTAGGTTGTCAGAAATGTTTCAGAATTGAATGGAAGCTCTGAATCCTTTTTTCAGAAAATGCATACTGCTCATATGATTTTCATTCAATGTTATAATTTTTTGGAGTGATTGAAATCTATTCATGGGTCTGTACTTGATCATTTACTGTAAAATGCAATCATTTGGTTAATGTTTTCCCATTGACTATAAAGACAATGCTTACATAATAAAAGAGAGCATAAGGGAAAGAGGCTGGGAAGGGTGTGTATGGTGGGTATAAACAGAGGTTGGTTAATGGGTACAAATATACAGTTAAGTGGAAAGAATAAGTTCTAATGTTTCATAGCCGAGTAGTGTGACTATAGTTAGCCAACAATGTATTATTATATTTCAAAATAGCTAGAAGACTTGAAATGCTCCCAGTACACAAAAATGGTACATAATTGAAATGATGAGTACCGTAAACAATCAGACTTGATAATTACACATTCTATGCATGTAACAAAATACCATATGCACCTCATACAAATGTTCAAATATTATGTATCAGTAAGACATTTTAATAAAGAGTTGCAGATATATGTCTCAATTGCCTATAAAATGTTTAATTAATTAAAAAGGTGCTAACTCCTAATAATCAAATAATAATCCCAGCAATGTTCAAGAAGATTCTCCTAGGTCCTTCCAGGGACTTTAGATATTTCTTCCTGACTCTATTTGATATTTGCTTTAGAAAGATTTCCTTTTCAATTTGGAAAACAGTAACAACAGTAGCAATAGCAGCATTCATTGATGAATTGTCCCCTGTATACAAGATAGTTTCCAAAGTGTTCTGTGAACATTTTCTCATTTAATTATCAGAAAAATTTTATGGGGTGGGTCTACTAGGTGGATATTACTAGTTTCAATGAGAACATTGAGCTTAGACATTTTAAATGACATGACTAAAAGCATTACAAATAAGTGAAAGAGTTGGCCTGTGAAGCTCAGATAGCCCAAGTCAGTAGTCAGTAGGACATGGACAGGGACAAAAAAGAGCAAAGGAGGTGGGGAAGGAAAGAAGATGGGACATGCACAATGGAATATTACACAGCCATGAATAAGGTCAAACAAATGAACTTCCCAGCAACTTGGATGGATTTAGAATCTATCATACGCAGTGATCTATAACAGAAACAAAGAACAAAGTACCATATGTTTTCACTCATAAGCAGACCTTGAACAATTATTGTAATACTATAAGGAAGGGATTGGCAGTAGTGGGAAACTGTTAGGGGAGGGTGAGGTAGGATTGGCAATTGAGGGAAACTGCTAGGGGAGGGAGGGGCATATCTCATCAATAAGGGTACCTGCACAATCAACGTTTGTATAACTGAACGCTGAATTGTACCCAACATTTTTATAATAAAAAGAAAAAAAGAAAATTCCCTTCACAAGCACATGGCACACTGCTCCTTATACAAAAAAAAAAAAAAAAAATAGGGACAGAAAGATAAGAGAATCAGACACAGGGAGGAAGAAGATAGTCCTTATTGTTCTAAGGCATTCAACTGAGAGTGAATGCCCATGTAGTCTCATCTCCTGAATGAAGAGAGAGAGAGAGAGAGAAATGAAGATTCAGTTGGCTATGATAAGATATTTTCAGACCTCTGAATGGAAAACTTGCTTTTAAATCCCACACAACAGCAGCCATCGATGGCACTGGTCTATGTTATAGATGACGGAGTAAACATTTGTGGAAAGGAATCTGTGTTTCATCAGCAGTATAAAAAGGGACAGTCTAGACTATCTCAGGAGAAAGATATAGGGAAAGCTTATCTAGGGAGAGGGAGTCAGGAGAGAGGCAACATCAGCAACTGTTTCGTAGAAATAACCCATCTGTACTCATTGGCTGTAGGGGAATCTTCAAAATGTGCCCCAAAGCCCAGGAGATAAAGAAGCCCTTTGCAAGGCAAAATTATAAAATATTGAAAAATGCACTTCTCAGACTGTTGAAAGATAAAGGTGATGTTTTCCTCCTAATCATGTTTCACCAGCACACAAGGAGATACAGAATAGAACCAATAACACCAGAAAACCAACTTACAAGAAACCTTGCTCAGTGTGTGCTCCACTCTATCCTGCCAAATCCTCTAAACATAGTAAAGATCTAGAATGCAGTATACAATTATCATATTCTTTAAAAACGTTTTAGAATGGGAAATATGGTATTATTCAATAATATTAATTATTGCTCTAAGTCATCATATTAACTTTTGATTTGGATAGTTTTAAAATAGAGGGTTATCTGTTAGAATTTGAATGACTCCCATGATAGAAAAGGGGGTAATTCATTGTTCTAATTCAAATAAGTGACTAATGTGGGTTTGGGGGGCTGTATGGGAGGCGGAGAGGTGGGTTGTAATGTTCCACAGTGCTCTAGAGTACAGGTTTGGGGTCGGGCAAAGAATGGAACACACTGAAGGTGAGATACTTATGCTACAATGAATGTAGGCCAGTTACTTAATATTTCTCAGCCTCCGTTCCCCTATTATTTCTAAAAGATAATAAAACCCACTTCAGAAGTTTCCTGTGAATATTCAGAAAATTCGGAAACATTTCTTATCCTGGACCCTGCCCATGGAGAGTAAATAGAGATCACTGGTATTTTGTGGTCAAAGACCCTCTCAGGAAAGTTTGCATCATAGACTGATTATTACTTCTTTGGTCTGTATGTTACAGAATGAATCCAAATAAAATTTTGCCTATATATTTTATCTCTTAATGACATCAGTGTTTTTTTAAAATTAACCTTTGTTTCTTTTTCACAGAAGTGTATTCAATTTTTTAATATTTTCATAGATTCTAATTTTATATTCTAAATATCAGCACCATATTGTGGGAACTTACATTTTGCTTACTTTTCTGTTTCTTCGGTCATCTGTTCTCATTCTCCAAGGAAATAGGTTGCAGTGTTTTTATAAATGAAATATACTCCTGTAGAGAATGTAGCTTTATTTGTTTAAAACAGGATCATATTATATACATATCTTGTTAATTTGCCCTTTTCACTTCATCGTATGTAGTAGGCATACTTCTTTTTTTTTTTTTTTTTTGAGTTGGAGTCTCACTCCGTCGCCCAGACTGGAGTGCAGTAGCCGCTCCCGGCCACCACAGCCTCGACCTGCTGGGCTCCGGCGATCCTTCCACCTCAGCCTTCCAAGTAGCTAGAACTACAGGCGCGCGCTACCACGCCCAGCTAATTTTTTGATTTATTGTAGAGATGAGGTCTCACCAAGTTGCCCAGGCGGGTCTCGAACCCGCGGGCTCAGGCAATCCACTCACCTCAGCCTCCCAAGGCGCAGGATTACAGACTGAGCCACCGAGCCCGACTT
>CAUYQG010225725.1:0-20865 GCA_963574415.1 Tarsius wallacei | reverse complement strand
TAACAGCTTTATTATGGTATAATTCATACACAATATAATTCACCCACTTAAAGTATAGGATTCAATGGTATTTTAGTCCATTTTCTGTTGCTTATAACAGAATACTTGACACTGGGTAATTTTTTATTGTTTTATTTTATTTTAGAGGTGTGGGGCATAAGTAAGGATTAACTACACAAGTAAGCTGCATGCAGGTTTGGGCCTCCAACCGGTCCTCACTCTCCCTGATATAGGACCAGCTACCCTTTGTGTTGTCATGTGTCCCCTCTCCCTCTCTCCCTCCCTTGGCAGTATGCCCAGTGACTGCCAATCACTCCCATGTGCTAATGTGATAAATGTTCAGGTCCCACTTATGAGTAAGAATATGTGGTATTCAGTTGTTTGGTTCTGTGATAGATCACTAAGTATGAGGGTTTCCAACTCTATACAATTTGCTGTGAAGTCCATTTTTTTTCTTCTTTATGGCTGTGTAATACTCCATCATGTATATGTACCACATTTTCTTTATCCAGTCCACTTTGATGGGCAGTAGGGTTGATTCCACATTTTTGCTATTGTGAATAGTGCAGCAATAAACATGTGTGTGCAGGTGTCTTTTTTGTAGAATGATTTATATTCCTCTGGGTTTATTCCCAAGAGAGTGACTGCTCAATCGTATGGAAGCCCAATTTTTAGTTCTTTTGGGAATCGCCACACTGCTTTCCATAGAGGCTGAATTAGCTTGCATTCCCATTGACAGTGTAGAAGCGTTCTCTTTTCTCCGCACCCATGCCAGCTCCTGTTGTTTTGGGATTAATGATGTCCATCCTTACTGGAGTTAGGTGGTATCCCATTGCAGTTTTGATTTGCATTTTTGTGATGATTAGTGAGGCTGAGCATTTTTTCATGTATCTGTTGGCTGCTTGTATGTCTTCTTTAGAAAAGTGTCCAACTAGCATGCCCTTTGTTCACTTTTTAATAGGGTTATTTAATTTTTTTCCTTTCACTTCGTTTGAGTTCCCTTGTAGATCCTGGATGTTAGGCCTTTTTCAGATACATAAGCTGCAAATATTTTTTCCCCCTTCTGTGGGTTGTATCTCTCTTGATAGTTTATTTTGCTGTACAAAAACTTTCAGTTTGATGGTGTCCTGCTCGTTTATCTTAGCTTTTACGGTATTCGCTTTTGGGGAGTTGGTCAAGAATTCATTGCCTACTCTGATGTGCATAAGGGTATTTCCTATGTTTTCTTCTAGGATTATTATTGTTTGAGGTTTTATGTTTAGGGCTTTGATCCATTTAGAGTTTATTTTTTGTATACGGTGGTAGGTAGGGGTCCTATTTCATTCTTCTGCATGAGACTAGCCATTTTTCTTAGCACCATTTGCTAAATATGGTCTCCTTTCCAGTGGTTGTAATATTGGTGGCTTTGTCAAAGATGAATTGGTTGAAATACTGAGATTTTGCTTCTGGAGTCTCTGTCCTGTTCCATTGGTCGATGTGCCAATTCTTGTACCAATACCAGGCTGTTTGGTTATTGTAGACTTGTAGTAAATTTTAAAATCTGGGAGTGTGAGACCTCCCACTTTGTTCCTTTTGTGGAGGATTGTTTTGACTATTTGTGTTCTTTTTGTTTCCAGATAAATTTGTGTATTGTCATTTCTTTTTTTATTTTAAAGATGTGGGGTACAATTCAGGGTTAGGTATACAAATGTTCATTATGCAGGTACCCTTGTTGAGGAGGTGTGCCCACCCTTCCCAAGGCAGATTCTCACTACTGCCAATCCTGCTTCTCCGCTCCCCTCCCTGAAGTTTCTTGCTACTGCCAATCCCTTTCTTATAGTATTATGATAATTGTTCAAGGTCTGCTTAGGAGTGAGAACATATGGTACTCTCTTCATTGTTTCTGTGATAGATAACTGAGTATGATAGACTGTAAATCCATCCAAGTTGCTGCAAAGTCTATGTGTCTATCCGTCAAAGATGAGTTGGTTGAGAAATTGAGGCTTTGCTTCCGGAATCTCTATCCTGTTTCATTGGTCCGTATGCTTATTCTTGAACCAATACCAGGTTGTTTTGATTATTGTAGCCTTTTGGTAAAGTTTGAAGTCTGGAAGTGTGATACCTTTTACTTTGTTTCTTTTGCTAAGGATTGTTTTGGCAATTCGTGGTCATTTATGTTTCCATATGAATTTCTGTATTGTCATTTCCAGGTCTGAGAAGAATGATGTTGGTAATTTAATGGGTATTGCGTTGAATCTGTAGATTGCCTTTGGTAGGATGGACATCTTAACAATGTTGATTCTTTTTATCCATGAGCACGGAATATTTTTCCATTTGTGTCTTCTTGGATTTCTCTGAGCAGTGTTTCGTAGTTCTCATTGTAAAGAACTTTCACTTGTATATTGTCATTTCTAGGTCTGAGAAAAATGATGTTGATAATTTGATGGTTATTGCATTGTATCTATAGATTGTTTTGCGTAGAGTAGACATCTTGACAATATTGATTCTTCCAATCCATGAGCAGGGGATGTTTTTCTATTTGTTTGTGTCATCCTTGATTTCTTTGAGTAGTGTTTTATAGTTCTTATTGTTAAGATCTTTCACTTCTCTGGTTAGGTAAATGCCAAGGTATTTTTTTTTGTCGCTATTGTGAATGAGATTGTGCTTTTTATTTTGTTCTCTGTCTGCTTGTTGCTGTTGTGTAGAAATGCAACGTCTTTTTGCCAATTGATTTTGTACCCTAAGACTTTACCGCAGTTGATTATTAGTGAGAGGAGGCTTTTGACAGACTCCCTAGGGAAACTGGGTCATTTTTAAAAGAAAGGAAATTATTTCTTACAATTATGGAGGCTGAGAAGTCCAAGGTCTAGGGGCCATATCTGCTAAGAGCTTTCTTCCTGGTGGGGACTCAGCAGTCTCAAGACAGTGCAGGGTGTCACATGACAAGAGGGCTGAGAATACTCACATGCTTGCTCTGGTCTCCTTTTCTCTTCTCATAAAGCCACCATTTCCATTCCCATAATAGCCCATCAATCCATTAACCCATTAATCCATGATCCAGTAACCTTTTAAAGGCCCCACCTTTCAAAACTGCCACATTGGGGATTAAGTTTCCAACACTATGAAAATTTGGGGGACACATTCAAACCATAGCAATATTTTTTATTTATTTATTTTATTTTATTTTATTTTATTTTATTTTATTTTATTTGAGTTGGAGTCTCACTCTGTCACCCAGACTGGAGTGCAGTGGCCGCTTCTGGCCACCGCAGCCTCGACCTGCTGGGCTCTGATGATCCTTCCACCACAGCCTTCCGAGTAGCTGGAACTACAGGCGCGCGCTACCACGCCGGCTAATTTTTTGATTTATTGTAGAGATGAGGTCTCGCCAAGTTGCCCAGGCGGGTCTCGAACCTGCAGGCTCAGGAAATCCACTCACCTTGGCCTCCCAAAGCGCGGGATTACAGGCTGAACCACCAAGCCCGGCTTTTTTTTTATTTTTTTAGTATTATCACAGAATTGTGCAATCATCACCACAATCAATTTTAGAATATTTTTATCACCCCAAGAAGAAACTCAGTACTCATTAGCAGTCTCTCCTCATTACCCCCCACCCTTGCCCCAGCCCTAGACAACCACCAATCTACCTTCTGTCTCTATTGATTTGCTTATTCTGGACTTTACGTATAAAAGGACTGTCTGGCCTGGCTTGGTGGCTCAGCCTGTAATCCCAGCACTTTGGGAGGCCGAGGCGAGTCGATTGCCTGAGCCCACAGGTTCGAGGCAGCCCGGACAACTTGGCGAGACAAAAAAAAAAAAAAAGTTAGCTGGGCGAGGTAGCGCACACCTGTAGTTCCGGCTACTTGGAAGGCTGAGGCAGAAGGATTGCCAGGGCCCAGCAGGTTGATGCTGGGGTGGCCGTGAGCAAGCGTGCCACGGCACTCCAGCCTGGGCGATGGAGTGAGACTCCAGCTCAAAAAAATAAAATAAAATAAAAGGAATCTCACAATATGTTGTCCTTTTTTGATTGTCTTCTTTCAGTTAGCATACTTGTTTTTTTCACTTAGCATATTTTCAGGGTTCGTGCATGTTGCAGCATGTATCAGCAATTCATTTCTCTTTATTGCTGAATAATATTCCATTGTATGGATATAACACATTTATTTATTCATTCATTAGGTTACAGTCATTTAATTTTTTTTCCATTTTATAATGCTGCTATGAACAGTCACATACAAGTTTTTATGCGGACATAAGTTTTCATTTCTTCTGTGTATATACCTTGAAGTGAATATGCTGGTTCATATGGTAACTCTAAGTTTAACCTCTTAAACAACTGCCATTCTCTTTTCCAAAGAAATTAAACCATTTGATATTCCCACTAGCAGTGTATAAAGATTCCAATTTCTCTGCATTCTCACTATCATCTGTTATTGTCTGTTCTGTCTTTTGATTATAGCTATCCTAGTTGGAGTGAGGTGGTATCTCATTGTGGTTTTTGGTTTGTATTTCTCTGGTAGCTAATGATGTTGAGCATCTTTTCATGTACTTGTTGACCATAAAGTATATCTTCTTCTAAGAAATGTCTATTCAGATCCTTTGGCCATTTAAATATTGATTTATTCATTTATTTTATTACTGAATTGTTAGATTTCTTTATATGGTCAAGAAGTCCCTTATTAGATATATGATTTGCACATTTTTCTTCCATTCTGTGAACTGTCTTTCACTTTCTTGATAGTGTCCTTTGAAATACAAAAGTTCTAAATTTTGATAATGCTTATTTTTTGTTGTTTTTGTTGCTGGTACATTTGGTGTCATAAGAGATGAGTGCTAATCCATGTTCACATAGATTTCCACCTATGTTTTCTTCTAACAGTTTTATAATTATAGGCTTTTATATTTAGATCCTACATCCATTTTGAGCTAATTTTTGTATATAATGTGAGATAGGATTCCAATTACTTTGCATGTGCATCTCCAGTTGTCCCAAAAATATTGATCAGAAAGGCTATTTCTCCACATTGAATTGTCTTGGCACTCTTGTTAAAAATCAACTGACTGGCTGGGCTCGGTTCCTCATGTTGTAATCCCAGCACTTTGGGAGGCTGAGGCGAGTGAATTGCCTGAGCCCGCAGGTTCGAGATCAGCCCAAGGAACTTGGCAAGACCTCATCTCTACAGTAAATCAAAAATTAGCTGGGCATGGTAGCACACACCTGTAGTTCTGGCTCCTTGGAAGGCTGAGGCAGAAAGACCGCCTAAGCTCAGCAGGTTGATGCTGGGGTAGCCGTGAGTGTGCCACAGCTCTCCAGCCTGGGTGAGAAAGAGAGATTCCAACTCAAAAAAAAAAAATCAACTGACTATGAATTTGAAAGTTTCTTTCTGTACTCTCAATTCTATTCCATTGATCTATATGTCTACATTTGTGCCAATTCCACACTGTCCTCATTACTGTAGCTCAGTAGTAAGCTTGATGTGTGAGTCCTTCAACTTTGTTCTTCTTTTTCAAGATTGTTTTGGCTATTTTGACTCCCTTGAATTTCCATATGAATCTTAGGATTAACTTGTCAATATCTGAAAAAAACTAGCGGAGATTTTGATAAGAATTGCCTTGAATCTGTTGATTAAGTTGTGTTGGATTCTACTTCACGGTATGTATTTTTCCATTTTCTTCCTTTCAAAATTTTTGCTTCCTTATGTTTTTGATATGTCTCAGTAAATAACTGGTTGCATTTTTCTTAAGTCCAGTTTGACAATCTTTTTTCATCTTAACTACTTAAATATTTAGGTTACATCTACCACCTTATTTATGTACTATCAGTTACTCTTTGTCCATGTTTGTTTCCTTCTTTTTTGCCTTTTCTTATTCCACAGTTTTTCTCACTCATAATTAAGTTTATACCAGCTAATTTATTTTTTTATGGTTATCCTTAAAACTGCAATATGAAAACTTTATTTAAAGTTAATTAATATTTTCTTCCAAGACAACAAAAGGACCTTTACATACTAGATTCATTTACTGCTCACTCTCAGTTTATGTTAATGGTATATTTTAATTCTATATATTTATATACTTTAACCTGATAAAGCATCATTACTTTATATACAGTTAATATTTCTTTAGATTTATCCACATATTTTTCACTTCTTTTGCTCTACTTTCCTTTCTGCATCTTTGGTTTATACGATAACTTTTATTCTTCCTCTGGGATTTCCACTAATGAAGCTCTGTTAGTGGCAATGTCTCTCAATATATTTCACTCTTTTACTTGAAAGATTATTTTGCAAGGCATATAATTCAAAGTTAATAGTTGTCTTTCCTTGCACATTAAAGTGATCATTCAATTGTCTGTTGGATTTCATTGTTGATGTTGAGAGTTAACTGTCGGCTGTGCAGTGTCTCTCCTTAATTTGAAATTAATCTCTTCTTTTTTCCCCTCTGGTTGCTCTACTCTGGTGTCCCTTCTCAGTTCTGAAAGTTCTTAGCTATTACCTCCTAAAGTATTGACTCTGTTTATTCTCTCTCTCCTTTCTTTTTGGAACTCCTATTAAATGTATATTTTGAACTTCTGACTCTATCACACTAAATTCCAAGTTTCTTTTTTGTTTGCTTTCTTTTATCTTTTTTCAGAAACAAAAACCCAATTAAAACATCTACTAGATATTATATGATACAACTTGATTCAAAATTCACCAAACATTAGCAAAATTTGTCCAGAAAATCATTTTTTACACTATTTCATATAGCCTCTCTCTTGGCTTCTCTGTAATGATTTCTGAATAATTTTGTCACAACTATCTTCCATTTCACTGATTCTCTATATTTTTTTCGTTAAGACAGGGTCTTGCTCAGTTGCCCATGCTGGTATGTAGTGACATGACCATAGCTCACTGCAGCCTCAAACTTCTGGGCTCAATTGATCCTCCAGCCTCAGCCTCCTGAGTAGCTAAAACTACAGATGTGTGCCATCAAATCTGGCTAATTTAAACAAAATTTTTGTAGAGACAGAGTCTCACTATATTGTCCAGGCTAGTTTCAAATTTCTGACCTCCAGTGATTCTCCCACCTCAGCCTCCCAAAGTGCTGGGATTGCAAGCATGAGCCAACATGCTGGGTCCTAATTCTCTAATTAATTGTGTCAAATTTGTTCCCTATTTCTTTTAATTTATTGAGTTCTTAATTTCAGTCATGATTTTAATTTTCACTTCCAAAAACTTGCTGAAGTAACTTTTCCATATATGGTTATTCTTTAGAGTTACTTTTTTTCTGCACATATGTTTATTTCTTTAAATATAGCAAGCATAGTTCTTCATATTCTGTGTTTAATAATTTGAGTATATAAATTATTTCAGAGTATAGTTCTGCTTTGTGTTCATTTTGTTGATTTTCACTTCTGGTAATTATTTTCTTTGTTTCTTTTTTTTCCTTTGTTTAATTAACTTTTTTGTAATCTGCTTGTTTTTCTTATAAAATAATTTGAATAAATTCTTTGAGGTCTACCACAAAGGTGAATTTATTCACAAAAGATTTGCATTTGCTTTTGTTAGATGTCAGGGAATGCTATCAGGTGAGGGTCACTTTAACCTTATGACTATAAGCTTTCTGAGTTACCCATGCAGTGTGCATTGGGGCTGCATGATCACAACTTCTAGGCCATTCCCCCCGCCTCCCTCCTGTCCTATTCAGTATCACCAGGGAAATATTCTTTGGAATCCCCAAGGGAAATGGATGAGAGAGTAACTTAAGTTCTCCTTCACTGAGGGTGCATCCTTTTTGGGTACCAATATAATGGACAAAAGATTCCTGTTAGACTCTTCACCTTTATTTGGGCTCTGAGCTTGTATTTTTTATCCCTATGTTTTGGGTGGTTTTTGCAAACTTGAAATCTTCAACGTTTTCAAATTCCCCAATTGTCTTCAGGATAAAGCTGATTTTAGTATTTCACTTTCTCTTTGTTCTCACGGTCTCTAGGTTTTATCCTGATAATTCCTTACCTTGCAGATCCTTGAGGCTTTTAAGTAGATGTTTTCTCATCTCATTAGTACAGTCTTGTGTTACCTAATGACAAAGATACATTCTGAGAAATGCATTGTTAGGCAATTTCATTGTTGCGCAAAATTCATAGAATGCACTTACACAAACCTAAATACCATAGCCTACTTCATACCTGGACTATATGGTATATCGTATTGCTCTTATGCTACAAGCCCATACAAAAAGTTACTCTATTGAATAATGTAGGCATTTGTACATAATGGTATTTGTGGATTCAAAACATATCTACACATAGAAAAGGTATAGTAAAAATATGGTATAAAAGATTTTTTTTAAATGGTATACCTGTAGAGGGCACTTACCATGAATGGAGCTTATAGGATTTGGAAGTGGCTCAGAGTCTGTGAGTGAGTGATGAGTGAAGATGAAGGCTTAGGACATTAGTGTACACTACTGTAGACTTTATAAACACTGTATTTAGGTTACACTGAATTCATCTAAAAATTTTTCTTTCTTCAATAATAAAAATTAACATTAGCTTACTATAAACACTTCACTTTATACAATTTTATTTTTTAACTTTTTGACTGTTGTAACAACACTTAACTTAAAACACAAACACATTGTACAGCTATACAAAAATTTAAAATCCTTATTTTATAAGCTTATTCTATTTTTAAAATGTTTTGTTATTTTTACTTTTTAAAAAATTGTGTTAAAAACTAAGACATTAACACACTAGCTTAGGCTTACATAAGGTCAGGAATGCAAGATGTCACTAGGCAATAGGAATTTTTCAGCCCCATCATATTCTTTCTTTCTTTTTTCTTTTTTTTTTTTTTGAGTGGGAGTCTCACTGTTTCCCAGGCTGGAGTGCAGTGACATGCTTATGGCCACCGTAACCTCTGGCTTCTGGGCTCAGGTTATCCTTCCACCTCAGCCTTCCAATTAGCTGGAACCACAGGCAAGTGCCACCATGCCTGGCTAATTTTTTTATTTACTGCAGAGATGAAATCTCACCAAGTTGCCCAGGCTGGTCTCAAACCCCTGGGCTCAGGCAATCCTCTTGCTTCCACCTCCCAAGGTGCTGGGATTACAGGCATGAGCCACCACGCCTGGCCCCCATTATGTTCTTATGAGACCACTATCATATATGTAGTCCATTGTTGAGCAAAACATCTTTATGTGGCGCATGACTGTACTTTTTGTTGTTCTTAGCAGTGATACCATGCCAGAAACAGAAAACCTATATTCTCTCCCTTTGGTCCACTTCAACATAGTTTCTGAATGCACTAACATTCCTTTTACAGAGGTTGGAAAAGATCGTCAAGCTGCCATATCAATTTGACAAAGTTTTATTTCTATCTAATTCAATATTTCCATGGTTTATAACACCTGATTATTTCCTCCCTCTTGGAAGTAGTTTCTGATTTCCACAACACTTCATTTTCCTATACAATGACTAAATGACCATTCCTCTGGTATAAAATTTGGGTTTTTTCATTTCTACACTTCCTCTGCCACCTCTGAACTTTAGGCTACCAATAGCTCTCTCTTACATTACACCAATATCCTCTTCATTGGATGTTTTCTGTTCACTTTTCTCCCCAATCAATCCATTCTCCCCACAGTAACCAAAGTGCTGTTTTAAAAATGAAAATTAGATCGTGTCCTTTTGCCTCATTAAAAGCCTTTAAGGTACTGTGTTTGAACTTTTAAGTTTAAAACTATTCAGCCTTGCCCATAAAACCTTGTATGATCTAACTCCTAACTATATCCATAGACTTTTTTCCAGTTTCTCAAACACATCAAGTTCTTTCCCATCTCAAATCCTTGACACTTACTGTTCCCTCTTCTTGGAATATTGTTTTCAAGCTTTTTTCATGGTTAACTCCTTACTCATATCTTATGCAGTTACTTTCTAAGAGGCCTTACTTGGTCACCTCATCTGATAGAATCTTGTTCTTTTCTTTTAGAACATTTATCATAATTCGTGATTAATTTTATTGTTGGCTTATTTATTTAAGGAATGTTCCCCTAATAATCTTTAAATGTCAGGAATGCAGAGGCTCTATGTGCTATCTTCCCACTCAATGTCTGTACTTAGCACAGTGTTTGGCACATTGTGTAGGAGTTCAATAGACATATGTTAAATGACTGATTTCTCTCCCTGAATTGTACATGAAAGTAAAATTATAAAAGTACAACCATTATATGTTGAGCACAGGATTAGAACCAAAATGTGTGAGTTCGATGATAATAATACTCATAAGGATCAGACTAAAAATGAGATATACCTGTGCATTGACCCCTAATGCCTAAACCCATATAGCCTAGATTATTTTTCCCTGATTAACATTTAAGGGATAAAACTAACACCTTCTTCGGTAACTTAATAGATGGTTTTTCATTGCCATTATCTACACTTTAGTTAAAGCACATACATACTCTACTACAAATATGTTTTTCTCAAGTTGGCTTGGAAGTTTGTTATTTGGTTCTCTAAAATTTTTCTCACAGATCCAACAGTGGTTATGTTCTTTTGATTAGTTTATAATGTATAATCCATAATTAATTCATCCATTTAAAAATATGAATTGAGAACTACTTTGTGCCAGCAATGGTTCTAGCCCTGAAAATACAATAGTGCAAAATATAGACAAACATCTTTATCTTAATGGATCCATGTGATCAAACAGAAAAGAAAGAAGAAAATAAAATATATAGATAGCAGATGATGGTATATGCTACAGTGAAGAACAAAGCAGGGGGCAGGGCTAGGAAATGGGAACATTGCAATTTTGAACTATTATGAGAAGAATTTGTTTACATCCCATACTGTTCCAAAAAATGGATTTAAGGCAAACATTATTTCTAAAATCTCATTGTCACAAATAAAATACTTTTAAACAAGGAGAGACTTTCAACTGAGAAACTTTATCAAAACACACTTTCTTCATAGCAGTAGGACAGGTAGAGAAGAACTGTTCAGACTCTAAGTAATTGTCAAACTCTAAAAGACTGGGACAGGATTTCCAAAAAAGGCAGTGGTTAGATATGGTAAGAGGCTGAAAGCAGTGATGGAAACTCCAGGAAGAAGGAAATGAGGAGTCAAGGAGAATAGCACACTTCTTGCTGACGATACAAACTTCTGTGGACAGAAAGTCCCTGCTTTTCAATTGCGACTACACCACCTTTTCTAACTACAAATGTAACTATTTCTGACCACAATCTCTCTCCTATTTGAAATGTTATCATTATGTAACTTTCACCTTGTTATTTTCTCTCCCGAACAAATATTTAAGTTTGGAAACTTTTCTGACACATTGAATTGTCAATAACATGGGGAAATGGTAGGAAAAAATCCCTTCTTATCCGTAACCATCCCATACAAATATATTTTTTTAAAGCAGGATTTATTGAGAAGACAGAAAACCTCCCACAGTGTGAGGGGACCCGAAGGGGTTGTCCTACGAATTTATACCAAAGGGATGCAGATAGCCAGTAAACTACTCTCTGTTTTATATTTTACCTTAATAACTTGGGTAACAGCAGGACGGAATGAAATAGTAAAAATATGAAAAATTGGAACAAGGTTTCAAACGGTATACCTAGCATCATCATAATCACTGGACAAGGAGGGACAATCAGCCACTAACACAGAGCATGCACCATAGACTAAAGTGAGCAGTATAGAAGGGGTCAACAAAAAATAACTCTTCTCTAGAGCCACTGGTTCACGTAGCTGGGATGAGTATAGTCAGGTAAGGAATGAGCACACAAATTAAGACTGCCTATAATAACTCCCTTCTTAGGGGAAGTTTTTATTTATTAGTAGAAAAAGTATTTTTATTTTGAAGAGCTTATAAAACTTTACCTGAAAAGCAAGAATTTTAGTCAGTGAGCACTAATAATTTTTGTAATTAAAGTGTTCATTGCACTGTTATTTAAATAAAATAAATTACTTCCCAGGCTCAGGCTGTGACTTTCAGAAGAAACATTTGAGGGAATTTTTCAAATTTAACATAATGTATTTACATTCAAAATTTCACAGAATAAAGTCTCAAGTTTAGGAAAATACAAACATTGATATACTCTTAAAAAATTTCAGCAGACAGATGTTGGCCAGAAATAATTGCCTATATTATGGTTGTGTGTTTGTTTTCAACCTTTTCTACCCATAAATCATGTTCCTAACAATGTCATTGATATGGGCTATATTGATATATCTTAATAATGCCATTGATAGCTTTAGCAAGATCAGAAGAAAATCTTTGCCCTAAACATGTGATTGCTTGTTTGATACCTAACAGGATGTTTTCTCATGTAAGTCGGAGTATGGGCTACAATCAAAATCTTGTTTAAATCTGATCATCAATTTCCTAATCTGAGTCACTATCAGACCAATCAGTAAATAAGGGGTTTTTTCATTATTTTATGTTTCATTTCTTCATCAAATAAAAAACCAAGTTCTCATTTTTATTCTTTTGGAGTATGTAGTTGACTTGATGTCTCATCAGATACAGACATTGATTCGGTTAGTTTCATTGGGGGTGGATGGTGTCTTTTTTTTTTTTTAATTCTATTTAAGTGTTATAGTCTGTATGCTTGTGTCTCCCTCAAATTCAAGTGTTGAAATCCTAACCTACAAGGTGATATTAAGAGGTGGGACCTTTTAGAGGTGGTTAGGTCATGAGAATAGAGCTCTCACGAATGGGATTAGAGTCCTCATAAAAGAGGCCCCAGAGAGCACCCTCATCCCTTCTGCCATGTGAGGACATAGTGAGAAGATGTGATCTATGAACAAGAAAGCAGGCCTCCACTAGACATTAAATCTACAGGTGCCTTGATCATGGATCTCCCAGCCTCCAAAATTGTGAGAAATAAATTTCTGTTCTTTATAAGCTATCCAGTATGGCAGCCTGAATGGACTAAAACACCAAATCAAATAATCCTCTAGATGTTGCTTGAAGATTACTTGTTTTAGGATTTACTTTGGACTCAGTGGACTTCTAATTCTTAGACAATATAAAGCAGACTCTGTATGTGAGTTGAAGGCGTGGCCTGTATGAACTTTGAGCAATCAATCCATTGAGAGAAGTCTGTTTGTAAGCATACTTGGTAGAGGAGAATCAGGGACTGGTCATTTGTCTGGCTCTTTTTTCTCTTTTTCTCATTCATGATTTCCATTTCTGTGCTATTGTTCAGTGTCTTTAAAATGAGTTTAATGTTTGTAGCGAGAATCTGAGCATGGTAGAAACCAGCAATCAGGAAAATAGGCAAGAAGCACACATCTTTCTCATTCAAATTTTTCCCAAGATACTCTCACTCTAAATTTTCTATACTGAAGTAATATTCAATTTGGTGCTTAATATACTCTTTAAGCAATGCTTCTTCCACAGTATACACCTGTATACCTCTGGTATCATCATTGTAATACATCATCTTGGTATTAAGTTCTGTTTGAGGTGATTGACCACTTCTTTTCACCATGTTCTTGATAACCATATGAACAATCAAAGTTCATCTGAGTCTTTTCTCTGCCTCGTTCTCTTCTCTGTCCTTTGCCTGGTCTCTTCCTTGGCCTCTAAAGGAACTTACCCACCCTTACTTAAAATGGAAACTTTATCTTGGACCATCTATCTTTTATATATCTCACCTTCACCTTTGTGTATGATTTTGCCTCTTGCTATGTGCGGATTAATTTGTTTCTGATTTCAGAATTCTGTGAGGTGTTCAAGATCCTGGTCTTTCATGATTATCTGGTCCTACATCATTTAAGTTGAGTGGTACCCACTTGTGCTTATTAGCTCTCTTTCCTTAATTACTTGACAGAGCTTCATGTTTACTATTTTATTTCCCTGTTTGCTCTCATCTGTTGCTTCTCTTTTCAACCTTTCTTCTCTTTTTTTCCCCTATTTTGTGGTTTCTTATTTCCTTGTCTGATGGCCCTCTGACATCCAGTGTTCACCAATTATTTTGATGTTGGTTAATTTGCTGTATCACTGAAATCACAAGTCTCATTGTATTTCTTGAGTTTCCTTGTTTTTATAATTTCGGGGGAACTGAGCTCAGCTCTTGCTTTTTTTTTTTTTTTTTTTGAGTTGGAGTCTCACTCTGTCACCCAGACTGGAGTGCAATGGCTGCTTCCGGTCACCGCAGCCTCGACCTGCTGGGCTCCGTGATCCTTCCGCCTCAGCCTTCTGAGTAGCCGGAATTACAGGCGCACGCTATCACGCCCAGCTGATTTTTTTTAATTTATTGTAGAGATGAGGTCTCGCCAAGTTGCCCAGGAGGGTCTCGAACCCGCGGGCTCAGGCAATCCACTCACCTCAGCCTCCCAAAGGTACAGGATTACAGGCTGAGCCACCGAGCCCGGCTAGCTCTTGCTTTTTTAAGGCCACCACCTATAGTGGCTGACTGACAAGTCCTTCTGTGTGCCACTGGCCAGAGAGCAGATCCCACCCCAGGTTAATTTCTATATATGATGCAAGATAAGATTCTGACTTCATCCTTTCCCATATGAATATTCAGTTGTTCCAGCATCATTTGTTGTAAAGATTGTTCTTTCCCCCTTTGAATTGTCTTGGCACCCTCATCTAAAATCAACTGACCATAGATGTATGGGTTTATTTCTGAACTCTCAATGTTATTTAGTTGACCCATATATCTATCTTTACACCAGTATAACACACTGTCTTGATTAACATAGCTTTATAATAAGTTATAAAATCAGAAAAGTATGAGTCCTCCAACTTTGTTCTTTTAAAAGATTGTTTTGGTTATTCTGGGTTCTTTGCATTTTTACATGAATTTTTAGGATCAGATTGCCCATTTCTGCTAAAAAGGAAGCTGAAATTTTCATTTGCATTGGATTGAGTCTGTAGACCAGTTTGAAGAATATTGTCAATTTAATGAAATTAAGTCTTCCAATTCATGAACATGGGAGGTCTTTCCATTTATTTAGGTCTTCTTTGATTTCTTTGAACAATATTTTGTAGTTTTCAGTCTTGTATTTTGTTTGTTAAATTTATAAGTATTCTATTCCTTTTTTGATGCTACTGTAAAAGTGATTGTTTTCTTAGTTTCATTTTTGGAGTATTTATTGGTAGTGTATAGAATTGATTTTTGTATATTGATCTTGTATTCCGCAACCTTGCTGTATTGGTTTATTAGCTTTAAAACTTTTTTTCCCTGTAAATTCTTTAGGATATTCTACGAACAGGATAAATTTGTAAATTTAAAATTCCTCAAAAAGAGACTCCAGGCCCAGATGGTATCAACTGGAGAATTCTGTAAAATGTTTAAAGATTTAACTCCAATTCAATGCAAGTCCATCCAGAAAACAGAAAGGGAGGGTACTTTTCCCAATTTACTTTATGAAGCTAGTATTACCTCTGACACCACGGCAGCAGGGAAGGGAAGGCACACCTCATTACTGCTACAAGTTCAAGCTCTCCATGTGATCTCCACTGATATCACATTGTTGGGGGGAAGTTTATTATGGGTCAGCAGAGATGAAAGTCCTGGCTCTTGACTTGGCATTCTTTGACACCACCCTGGTGGGGTGTTGTAGCACCTCCTCATTACTTTGCTAGTGTGGAATTCTAAGCTCCACACTCAGTATTTGTTGATGTGGACGGGAGTGGGGCCACAGTATTTTGTGTTTTGTTTTGCTTTTTTCTGTGATGTTTGGCAGAAGCCCAGTAGTTATTGAAACATGTTTTATTTTTTACTAGGCTGCCCTTTTCCCAGCCCTTTGGCTAGAGAGCACAGGTCTTACTGAGGCTGTTTTCTTGGTCTGTTTATGTTGGAGTTTCTGGGTTGCTAGTTTCTTCATCTCCATATTTTTCCTCAAATATGAGGCAAAAAGAAAACCTAGGGAACTCAACATCATGTTGTTCTTGTGTCTCAGTGTCTTAAGCCAGGTTAGTCTGTCCTTTCTTCAACTTTCAGAGTCTTCTTATGTTTGTTTTGTGTATAATGTACAGAATATTTAGTTTTACCTCGAGGGAGAAATAAAGAAAAAGATGTTTACCTCATATTCCTCAAAGAGGAAATCTTCTTGATAAGTTTTTTTTAAGAGCAAAGAAAAAAACACTTTAATTCTCAATATTTCTAATGTTGTAAATTACAGTGGACTAAAATATTTTATTATGTTTTTTTCATTTCCCTATACATTTATAAATGATAATAAGAGAGTTTTAAATATGTTAACAAACATTTTCAAGGTCATAGACCAATTATAACTTTTCTCATTAATTATTAATGTCTTTTTGCACAGTTTAGCTTGCATGGTCGTTTTTATGGTCTAGCACTATCGTGCAAAGAGAAGACTTCCTATACTATATATCCTAAAAAGCAACCACTAAACTAATGCTATACAGAGTTATAACTAATAAGACAACAAAGGAGATAAGAAGTAATATATGAAAAAACATTCAATTCAAAATAAGCCAGAAAAGAATGAAACTGGACCCCAACTTACCACCATATGCAAAAATAAACTCAAAATGGATCAAGGACCTAAATGTAAAACCTCAAATTATAAGAATCTTAGAAGAAAACATAGGGAATACTCTACTGGACGCTGGAGTAGGCAATGAATTCATGACCAAGTCCTCAAAAACAAGTGAAACAAAAGCTAAGATAGATAGGTGGGACCTTATCAAACTAAAAAGCTTTTGCACAGCAAAAAAAACTATTGAGAGAGTAAAGAGACAACCCATGAAATGGCAAAAAAATTTTTGCAAGCTATGCATCTGGCAAAGGCCTAACATCCAGGATCTATAAGGAACTCAAATGTTAAGTAAAAAGGGAGGGGGAAAGCCAAAACAAAACAAAACAACCCCCTTCAAAAGTGGGCAAAGGACAAGAATAGACACTTCTCAAAGGATGACATACAAGTAGCCAACTTTGAATAAAAATAAGTTCAACTACACTAATCATCAGAGAAACGCTAAGTGGAACTACAATGAGATACTGCCTAACATCGGTAAGGTTGGCTATCACTAATAAGTCAAAAAGCAACAGGTGCTGGCATGGGTGCAAAGAAAAGGGAACACTTGTATACTGTGGTGGGAATGTAGGCTAGTTCAACCTCTGTGGAAAGCATGTGGTGATTTCTAAAAGAACTGAAAATTGAGCTTCTATATGATCACCTATTCCTCTCCTGAGAATGTACCCAGAGGAACAAAAATTGCTCCAGCAAAAAGACACTTGCACACGCATTTTCATCACCACATTATTCACAATAGCAAAAACATGGAACCAACCCAGATGCCCATTGGAAGTGGACTCGATAAAGAAAATGTGGAACATATACACTATGGAATATTATGCAGCCATTAAGAAGAATAAAGTCATGGCCTCTGAAGCAACTTGGATGGAGTTGGAGACCATCATACTAGGTGAACTATCACAGAAACAAAGAATTGAATACCACACGTTCTCACTCATAAGCAGGCCCTGAATACTAGTCACATTAGCACAGGTGTGGGATTGGCAGATGCTGGACACTATTAAGGGAGGGAGAGAGGGAAGGAGGAGGGAGGGATATATGGTAGTGACACAATGGGTACCCGGTCTACTCCAAGGGGAGAGAGAGACAGCTAGAAGCCCAAACTTCACTTGCATGCATCCTACTTATGTAGCAAATCCTCACTTGTACTCTACAACTCCAATAAAAATAAAGAAGGTAGAAAAAGGAAGAAGATATAAAACAGATAGAAGACACATAATTATGTAAGAAGGCAAACTTAAATCTAAGCATATCAATAATCACATTAAATATAAATGGTTAAAGCATCCCAATTAAAAGGCAAGATTCAACTACATATTGTTTTAAAGAAATTCTCTTTAAACACAAAGACACTAATGTTAAAACTACATGTATGAAGATATGCTATGCTAATATAAATCAAAAGAAAGCTGAAGTAGTTATATTACTATCAGACAAAGTAGGTTACAGAATAAAACTTCTTATGGTGTAGGGAGCATCATCTCATAATGATGAAGGGGTAAATTCTTCAAGACGATGTAAAAGCCTAAATATTTACGTGCCTAACAGAACTTAAAATTATGTGAAGCAAAACCTTAAAATTACACAAAGAAAAAAAAAACTAATAGAACTACAATTAAAAATAGACAAATCCACAATTATAGTTGAAGACTTCAACACCACTCTTTTAATAGTTAGTAGAAAAAACAGACAGAAAATCATTAAGGATATAGAAAACTTGGGAAACACTATCAGCTAATTAGACCTAATTAATGTTTACAGAGCACTCCGCTACCAGCAGCAGAATGCATGTTCTTTTTAAGTACACACATTGATCAAGATAAGACACACTCTGGACCATAAAATAACTCTTTTTTTTTTTTTTGAGTTGGAGTCTCACTCTGTCGCCCAGACTGGAGTGCAGTGGGCGCTCCCGGCCACCGCAGCCTCGACCTGCTGGGCTCCGGCGATCCTTCCGCCTCAGCCTTCCGAGTAGCCGGAATTACAGGCGCACGCTACCACGCCCGGCTGATTTTTTGATTTATTGTAGACATGAGGTCTCGCTTGCCCAGGCGGGTCTCGAACCCGCGGGCTCAGGCAATCCGCTCACCTCAGCCTCCCAAAGGCGCGGGATTACAGGCTGAGCCACCGAGCCCAGCTAAAATAACTCTTAATAGATTTAAAAGGATTCAAACAAAGTATGTTCTCTGGCCACAGTGGAACTAAGTTAGAAATCGATAACATAAATACATCAGGAAAATCCTCAAATATCTGAGATCTAAATAACACACTTCTAAATCACACATAGGTCAAAGTGGAACTCAAAAGACATTTAAAGCCTTGAAACAAATGAAAACACAAAACATCAACCTGTGTGATATGCAGCTAGAAAATAATAAAGATCAAAGTAGAAGTCAGTAAAATAGAAAATATAGAAACAATAGAGAAAGTCAATGAAATTGAAAGCTGGCTTTGTGAGAAGATAGATAATACTGATAAACTTCCAACTAGACTAATCAGGAACTAAAGACAAACAACACAAATTACTAATATGGAATAAAAGAGATGATATCACTACAGAGCTTACAGATATTAAAAGGACAATAAAGATATATTATGAATGACTTTATTCCTATAAATTCAACACTTAGATGAAATGAACAAATTTTTTGAAAGAAGCTACCTACTAAAACTCACTCAAGAAGAAATATATAACTTGAATAGAACTCTATTACATAAACTGAACGTGCTATTGAAAATTTTCTCACAAAGAAAACTCCAAGTCTAGATGACGTTATTGGCAAATCCTATTCAACATTTAAGACATAAATATTAATTCTATGCAAAATCTAGGAAATAAGGAAATTAGAATATCTCCCAATTCCCTTATGAAAGACAATGTTTTCTATGAAGACAACGTTTTCTTTTTCTTTCTTTTTTATTTGAGTTGGAGTCTCACTCTGTCGCCCGGACTAGCGTGCAGTGGCACACTCCCAGCCACTGCAGCCTCGACCTGCTGGGCTCCGGTGATCCCCCCGCCTCAGCCTTCCAAGTAGCTGGAACTACAGGCACGCGTCACCACACCCGGCAAATTTTATTTATTTATTTATTTATTGTAGAGATGTGGTCTTGCCAAGTTGCCCAAGAGGGTCTCGAACCCGCGGGCTCAGGCAATTCACTCATCTCGGCCTCCCAAAGCGTGGGATTACAGCCTGAGCCATCGAGCCCGGCTGACAATGTTAATATGATACCAAAACTTTGCACAGGAGTCACAAGAAATGAAAACTAAAGGCCACAACCTCTTATGAACATAGCTACAAAAATTATTAATAAGATATTAGCAAATAAAATTAAAATAGACATAAAATTGTAAATAATAGATACTGGGAACACTAAAAGGAGGGAGGAAGGTGGGGGAGGACATATGTTCAGAAGCTACCTATCAAATACAATGTTCACTATTTGAGGAACGGGGACACCGGAAACCCAATCCCCACCAGTACACAATACGCCCTTGTAACAAATATGCACTCGTATCCCCTGAATATAACTTTAGAAAAAAATATTTATGCACCATTACTGTGTGGAGTTTATTCTGGAACTGCAAGATTGGATTAACATTCAAAAAACAATCAATATAATTCAGCATGTTAAAAAATAAAAATATGATTATCGCAATAGATGTAGAAAGAGTATTTGACAAAATCCGACATCCATAGCTGACAAAAATGTTCAGCTGATATCATACTCAATGGCAAAAGACAACATCTTTTCCCTGAGATTGAGAACAAGGCAAGGATGTCTACTCTCTGCAGTCTACATATTACTAGAGGTTCTAACCAGTGCAATAAGACTAGTAAAGGAAACAAAAGATTTCCAGATTGTGAAGAAAGATGAGACATAATCATCTTTGTAAGAAAATCACTGAAGATAACATTGCAAGACAAGTCTCAGACATAATCAAGATTAGGAATGGAGTCTGCTGGTTCCCATGCTCTAAGGGAATGCTCATCGATATGGGCACCATCCTATTAAGTCGTGGTACTATGTTTCCAAAACCAACAAAAAAGTAGGTAAATGTTAAAATGGACTCCTGTCTTACAAATGATCTGGGGTTTTTTTGTTTTTTGTTTTTGAGTTGGAGTCTCACTCTGTCCCCCAGACTGGAGGGCAGTGGCCGCTCCCGGTGGCTGCAGCCTCGACCTGCTGGGCTCCAGCGATCCTTCCGCCTCAGCCTTCCAAGTAGCCAGAATTACAGGCATGCGCTACTATGCCCAGCTGATTTTTTTATTTATTGTAGAGATGAGGTCTCACCAAGTTGCCCAGGCGGGTCTCAAACCCACGGGCTCAGGCATTCCACTCACCTCAGCCTCCCAAGGTGCGGGATT
>CAUYQG010225720.1:0-37989 GCA_963574415.1 Tarsius wallacei | reverse complement strand
ATGGGATTGGCAGTAGTGGGAATCTGCTGGGGGGGGGGCACACCTCATCAACAAGGGTACCTGTCATAATGAACATTTGTATAACTAACCCTGAATTGTACACATCTTTAAAATAAAAAATAAAATAAAATAAAACAGTAAGGGAAAAGAACTAATACATGGGGAATTAATCACAGAGGTCTTAAAAAGTCTCTTGCTCCCAACTAACATACCGGTGGTGCATGGAAACAGTCACAAAAGGGAAACACCCTAGAAGCTATAGGAAATAGGCTTGCAGACAAAGTCTTGAAACAGGCCACTCTAGAAGAAGAGGTTAAACTCTTAAATCTAATTCCCAGCATTCCTAAATTGGTACTGAGTCCCGAGTTCACTAGAGAAAAAGAGGAGGAATTAAATAAACTAGAAGTTATTCAGAATGGGGACAGACAATGGATCCTCCCTGATGGGAAGGAGATCATTGGTAAGCCCATAATGAGGGAATTGATGACTATGCTACATAAGGGCAGCCATTGGGATCCCCAAACCTTGTGTGATGCCATATTAAAAACCTGTGGATGCATAGGCATTTATATTATTGCTAAATAGGTATGTAGAGGTTGTGTAACGTGCCAGATAATTAATAAAAAGGTGATTCCAAAGCAAACTGTGGGAGGAAGGTCTCCGGGTTGAGGTCATTCCACAGCATTCAGGTGAATTTCACTGAAATGCAAGGACAGGGAAATTAAAGTACTTGTTAATAATAGTGGATCACCTCTCTGGTTGGGTAGAGGCTTTCCCACTCACAGCTGCTACAGCAGGGTTTGTAATCAAGGTAATTCTGGAACAAATTATTTCCAGATTTGGACCGGAAGAAAATGTAGATTTGGATAATGAAAGCCATTTTACATCTCAAGTATTGCAATAGGTAATGAAAAGTTCACAAATTTAATGGGATCACCACACTCCCTGGCATCCTCCTTCTTCCGGAAAAACAGAAAGAATTAACTAGACCCTCAAAAAGCATTTCACTAAATTAATGTTAGAAACTAAATTGCCCTGGATAAAATGTTTCCCAATTGTACCTCTCAGAATTAGAACAGCCCCATGAAAAGATATGGGTTTATCTCCCTATGAATTATTATATGGGCTCTCATATCTGGGTAAAACTACAGATCTCCCCACTATGGAAACCAAGGACCAATTTTTGAAAAACTATATACTGGCCATATCTTCCACTTTATCATCTCTCAGATTAAAAGGACTCCTCGCCCAGACCCTGCTTCTCAAGTTTGTTGTTTATCACTTTCATCCTGGTGACCTCATACTCATAAAGACTTGGTGGACAAACTCCAGCTGAGCTGGGAAGGCCCCTATCAAGTACTCCTGACTACTGAGACTGCTGTGTGAGAAGCCAAGAAAGGGTGGACTCACTAAACCTGAGTTAAGGGATCAGTCACTCAAGAAGGAACCAAAGATTGATGGGAAGTATCTAGGTCCCCTGAAGAATCCTTAAGGGTCACCCCAAGGAAATTTCCATAAGAAACATGGGCAGGATTCAAATTTGGTGCCTAACGTGGATGGAATATATTATTATGAATGGGATGGGAGGTATTGGGAACTGGCAGGAAACACATGGATACCCAATCACATTGGTGATGAATATAACAAAAACTCTAACACCCCAAACCATTCACTTTGATGCATGCCAAGTTCTGCCTTATGGGAATTTAGAAAATCAGGGACAACTGTCACAGATGGAAAAATATCTTTGCCCAGAGCCAGACACTGGCTACAGTAATGCCAGTCCCTGCCCCAGCTGGGAGGTGTCTGGTGGAATACCTAATGGAAGGGGTGGACAGTAAACCTGGGATGAGTCACCCTAAGTTGGAGATCTTTAAAAGATAAAATACACCTTTCTAAGGACACTTCACCAGAAGCATGTCAGAACTTACAATGCAACCCTATACTTTTGACTATTAACAACCCAATTACCCTAGATCAGGAACCAAGAGCAGCATCTTGGGTTTACAGATTAGGAGAAGATGTTACAGGAAAGGATCCCCTAGGGCGGCTGGTCCTTAGGTTAGTCAAAAATGAAACATCAAGTACAACTCTGCCAACCTCAGGTCCTGGAAATCATTACTATCATTCTAATAATGATCCCAAAAGAGTAACCATAATTTAAGTCAAGGACCTGAGACAAATTGCTCAAAATTGAGACAGGGTATGGAGATGTCAATGCCTGGGTAGAATAGGTTAAATTTTCTGTGCACACACCTAACAAAAGCAATTGCTATGTATGTGCTGCAGGGTGGCCACAAGCACAAGTGGTTCAATCCTCTTGGATGGGATACAGACCCTGCAGGGATGAGGTGCATGATGGTTCTATACCAAGACAAGGATGCATGGGGAAATGAAACCTGCAAGAGCTTGTCTTTGCTCTTTCCCCCATTGTGGAGGTTAGACCCGAGAATGATCCCCTCCTTCTCCATAGGGGTGATGAATTACTCTTCTTGCCTTTGTTCTTTGTATTTCCTAGTTCTTCTCCCACCTCAGGACATTTGGTGGGCCTTTTCGTGGGCAGGAAAAGAGGGAAGGGGACAATGAATGCCTTATAAGGGAATAATAAAACTTAGGTGACATCCAGGAAGATTGTACACCCCATAGTACTCAGTCAGTGAGGAAACGGGAGAGAGATTTGCGCACAAGGGAATAAATTGCTTGCTGTAACCATTCCCGGTGTGCCTGCCTACCAGACATCCGATCTTACAAGGCCTCTATTAAAGTCTCATTTCTGCTGCATTCCATGTCTCTGCATCCATCCTTTGATTTTGGATGGGTGAGTTTGTTTCTCACAGAAAGTACCTCTTGTAATTGCAGAAGTCAAACGTGACTTATATTCAACTATAATTTTAATAGTTTTTTCATTTCTTAAAATGTTTATACATTTTTTGACACCCTCTGTAGTGTCAAATAGCTAGAAGGAAGATACTGAATGTTCTCAACACAAATAAATGATAAATGTCTGAGATGAATATACTAGTTAGCCTGACCACTCACTATACAAATCACTATACCAAAAAAAAATACACTATACAAAATATATCAAAACACCACTATATTTTTAAAAACTTTACCAATGCTAAAAAAATATTTTTTAAAAAAAAGAAAGACTATCCTCAAAAGATAACAAGTATTGGGAAGGATGTGGAGAAAAGAGAACCATTACACACTGTTGAGAACTATCATATGATCTAGCAATCTCACTACTGGGCATATATACAAAAGAAATCAGTGTGTTGAAGAGATATCTGCATGTCCATGTTTTCATCACTACTCACAGTAGCCAAGATAAGGGTCAACCTAAGATAAATAAACAGATAAAGAAAATGTGATATATGCATATGTACACAGTGGAGTACCATTTAGCCATAAAAAATAGTGAAATCTTGTAATTTTTGATGCATGAATAAACCTGAAGAGGTTATGCTGAATGAAATAAGCCAGACACAGAAAGACAAATACCACATGATCTCATTCATATGTAACATCTTTAAAAATATTCTCACAGAAGTAGAGAATACATCAGTGTTTGCCAAAAACTGGGGAGGGAGAGGGAGGGGAGAATGGGAATGAGAGGGAGCAGGGACTCCTCTAAGGGGACTCCCCTGGGGGGTGGGGAGGCCCCAGTCACAGAAATCTCGAATTCCTTCAAGGGAAGTTCCAGGTACCCAGCTAGCCTGAAAAGTAAGCAAGCAACCTGATAAGTAATAGTAGCTTAAAATAATAGTCAAAGAAGTTAGAGTTATGTTTCTATACTAAAGATAACATATTAGCATAAATTCCCGAGTTGTTTTACAGATTCCTGGACTCCCACCATGTGGATCCCTGGCACACAGACTTCAGATAACAAGAAACTGAGGACTGAACTCTGACGTAGATCTTTCTTCTAAATTTCTTCCTGAGTGGCCCGGAGAAAGTCATGCCCATGGACCAGATCGAAGATTTTTTTTCTGTTGACCCAAGTCTTTAGGCAAAGATTCCCTTCCTTAACCAACTGCAAATAAAAAAAATCTTTGAATCGATCCATGACCAGAAAGCTGCTGCTTCAAGATATTTTGCCTTTTTAGACCAAACCAATGAATAATCTCTATGTATTGATTGATCTACAATTTTGCCTGTAACTTATGCTTAAATGTACCTCTGCCTTTAAAAACCCTTGCTTGCAAAGCACGGGGGAGGTTGGGTTTTAAGTGTGAACTGCCTGTTTCTCCTTGCTTGGCGTCAGGCAGATAAACACCATTCTTTTTTTCACAGCAAACTCTCAGTATGGATGTTTGGCCTTACGGCACTGGGTGAGGGAACCCCAGCTCATTTTGGTGTTAGGAAAAAATTGGTCAATGAGTACACAATTACAAAGTACAGAGTTAGATAGAAGGAATAAGTTATGGTGTCCTTTTGCGCAGTAGAGTGACAATAGTCCATAATAACGTATTGCATACTTTAAAATAGCTAGAAAAGACTTTACTATAAAGAAATGATAATATTTGAGGTAAGAGATATGCTAATTATCCTGTTGTGATCATTACACAATGTATATATTATCAAAATATCACATTGCACCCCTCGAATATGTAGTTATTTTGTATTAATTAAAGTTTTAAAAATAACATAATAAAAGTGGAAACATAAAAGTTATCCATAGATATATTGTTTCTATAGAAACAATTATTTTTTTGCTCCTCCCAATCCCCTTTTTAAGTTATCCAGAAACAATTCTTAAACAAGTTACTTAATCTCGCAAAATTTCAATTTTTAAAAAAAAACTGGTTCAAGTCCTAGAAGAGTTGCCAAAAAAAAACTAATCAAGCACATATATATATATATTTGCTTTGTTTTGTTTTGTTTTGTTTTTTGAGTAGGAGTTCCACTCTGTTGCCCAGGCTGGAGTACAGTGGCACACTCATGGCCACCACATCCTGGACCTGCTGGGCTCAGGTGATCCTTCCACCTCAGCCTTCCAAGTAGCTGGAACCACAGGCATGCACCGCCATGCCTGGTTCATTTTTTTATATTTACTGTAGAGCAAAGTCTTGCCAAGTTGCCCTGGTTGGTCTTGAACCCATGGACTCAGGCAAAAAATATTTTTTTCTCAGAATTAAAAACATGAAAAGTACTTAGCAAAGTGCCAGGTATATAGTAATTGCCCAACAAAGCAACAAAGCTCACTATATTAACTACCAAGAAATATTTGTGTAAATATTTAAATGACAAATTGAGAATAAAACTTAAGAAAATAAAATCCACTAAGTATCAGATAATTACTTTCTTAACTCAACTTAAACTGCTTAATCTAATGACATTCTAGGCCCTAGGAAAAAACTTTTTTTTTTTTTTTAAACTAAGAATCTCACTCTGTCACCGAGGCTGGAGTGCAGTGGCACACTCACAGCCAGCATATCCTCGACCTGCTGGACTCAGGTGATCCTTCTGCCTCAGTCTTCCAAGTAGCTGGAACTACAGGCAAGTGCCACCATGCCCAGCTAATTTTTCTGATTTCTTGTAGAGACAAGGTCTTGCCAAGTTGCCCAGGCTGATCTCGAACCCTTGGGCTCAGGCAATCCTCTGGCCTCAGTCCCCCAAAATGCTGGGATTACTGGAGTAAACCACCGTGCCTGGCAAAAAGCTTATTTTGATGGTTGTTCATGGCTTCCAATAAGTGAGGATAGTCTGCAGGTGGGAATTAAAAGTTCCTCTGAAACTGTGCATTCCAGCAGTTCAACAAGAGCCTTATCCGTGATTGTGCTTCACCCCAGGTGGCTCCTTTCCAATCAATGTCCAGCCCATTTTCCTTCCTTTTGCACTTAAACACTTTTAGCACCACATAGCCCTCTGGCTTCAAATTGGCCCCTTAAATTGCCATTTTAAAACTGCTCTTCCTTAGAGCCAAGCAAACGGAGAGTGTATTACAAAAGGAAAGATCATAGCCATACCCCACCTAGGTCTACAGTGTATGATTGTAGTCTTTCAACCCTGGGAAGGTTGTCCTGGCAACGGGCTTTACTAACTTGCTCTATTTCTCTCTCTTAAAGTCTTTGAAGTGAGTCCGTCCTCCCGACCAGCCTTTGAAGTTATTCTGAATGGAATACTAAAGATTACCTATTAACTGCCCTAGCAGATTTTGATCACCCCCGAAAAACCTGGGGCTTTTTCTTGAGTCACAGGCACAAGGCTTCATGGGATTACAACCCACCCTGCCAGTATAATTAACTAACCAACCAACTACTATTTCTTGAATATTTCCTATATTCTGGACACTTTGATAGGCTCTACAAATAGAACAATAAGATGACCTCCATGGCTTCAATCTAGCGCTGCATTCTCCAGTGCAATAGCCACACCCACACATAGCCACACATAGCCACACATCAAGCAATTCAGATGAGGTTAGTCCAAACGAAGTGTACCGTAGTGAAAATTACACATTGGATCCAGGTGTGGTGGTGCGCCTGTAGTCCCAGCTACCTAAGAGGCTGATGAAGAGGATCCCTTGAGCCCAGGAGTTAGAGGCTGCAGTGCACCATGATCATGCCTGTGAATAGCCACTGCTCTGCAACCTGAACAACTTAGCAAGACTCTGTCTCTATAAAAATAAATAAATAAAGTAAAATAATATAAAATACAAACTGGATTTCAAAGGCCTAATGAAAGAACGTAAAATAGCTCATTAATAATTGTTTATGCCAGACACAGTGGCTCATACCTGTAATACCAGCATTTTGGGAGTTGGAGGCAATTATGTGATCAACTTGACTGCTTATGTTGATCACATGTTGAAATGATAATGTTTTGGATCTATTGGGTTAAGTAAAATATATTATGAAAATTAATTTTACCAGTTTCTTTTCATTTTACTTTATTTTATTTACTACTTCTTTTCTTCTTCTTCTTCTTCTTCTTATTATTATTATTACTATTATTATTATTATTATTATTATTATTTTGAGTTGTAGTCTTACTCTGTCGCGCAGGCTGGAGTGCAGTGACACGCTCATGGTCACCCCAGCGTCAACATGCTGGGCTCCAGCAATCCTTCCGCCTCAACCTTCCAAGTAGTTGGGACTACTAGCATACGCTACCTCACCCAACTAATTTTTTGTTTATGGTAGAGATGAGGTCTGGTCAAGTTGCCAGGGCTTGTCTCGAACCTGTGGGCTCAGACAATCCACTCACCTCAGCCTCCCAAAATGCTGGGATTACAGGCTGAGCCACCGAGCCCAACCTATTATTATTATTATTATTATTTTTACAGATGAAGTCTTACTATGTTTCCCAGGTTAGTCTCGAACTCCTGAACTCAAGCGATCCTCCCACCTCGGTCTCCCAAAGTGCTAGGATTACGGGCATGAGTCACTGCACTCAGCCTCTTTTCACTTTATTTTATTTTATTTTTTACCACAAGTATGAAAATCTTTTCACTTTTTAAAAAAGTGACAACTAGAAAATTTAAAATTCCATATGGCTCACATTATGTTTCTGTTGGATAGATAGTGCTAGTCTAAGCATATGTATAAAAATTAACCCCCCAAAATTGATAAAACATAGATTCCAGGTCCCACCCCATAACTACTGAATCAGAATGTCTGGTAATGAGGTTCAGGAATAAGAATTTTCAACAAATATTCTTAGTTATTCCTAGGTACACCTTAAGTTTGAGAGCCACTGATCTCTTGACTACGAAACCAGGAGTCAAAAGTTATTCCTAGCCCAAGTAAAATTACATTGGCAAGGCAGATAATGAGGAAGGGTAACTGATAGTTAAAGTGTTTTCCCAAGTGCATACAAAGTGTTTTCTGGCATAGCTATAATCTGAATAGATTTTCACCTGGCCACATAGCCACCAAAACATGAACAAGCATGCTACATTTCTGGTGGTTCTATTCAATTCAGTGTGGCAATGTGACTTAGTTCTACCCATTGGGATGTAAAGGAAAGTATTTCATGGCAACATACAAGAACCTCTCTTTAAAGATAGTTGCACATTCTTCCCCACTTCTTCCACCCTGCTGCCCAGAGAATGAATGGCTGGATAGGCTCCATCTTTGAACATGAGCTCAAAGCTATCCTTTAGATACCATGGAACAGAAAGCTGAAGTTGCCTGGGTTCCTGACAATCCTGTGTAGAGCCATTATACTAGCCTTGTACCTTTTCCTCTGGACTTTCATGTAAGAAAAATAGAAACATATCTTGTTTAAGTCCATGTTATTTGGGGATTTTCTGTTACCAGCCATTGAAAATCCTAACTGATAAACAGAGTATTTAAGTAAAAATGATGTTGGCAGGCCAGGTGTGGTGGCTTGCACCTGTAATCCCAGCACTTTGGGAGGCCAGGGCAGGAAGATTACTTGAGCCATGACTACACCACTGCACTCTCGGCTAGGTAACAGAGCAAGACTCTGTCTCTAGGGAAAAAAAAGATGTTTGCCCTTGAACAAAAGTTCTATGAAACCTGACACGGGCATCGTAGAACTGTTATCTCAATTTAAAGCTGGACTACTATAAATTATCCAGGCCAATATTTAGAGTTTCAGCTTATGACTCTGATCTCATTTATACATCTCTCCTACTGAGCTCTCCAACCCTTGTTCTAGACTATATTTGCCAGTTTTACAGCCTAATCATAGTTAGAGAAGTTGCCGTATCGACCTCTCCTAAGTTTATTCTTTGAAACCAAATTTTAAAGCTTCTCACTCTATTCCATCTGTCAGTTTCTGTTTAGATTTCTTGCAGCTATTTTAAAAATATTTCTGATGTCATTAGATGAAAAAAGAAAAAAAAGACCATGAAGGCTATGTGAGGTTTTTTTGAGTTATAAATATAAGAGATTCTATTTTATTTATCACATTTGCCTTGTGTTCAGCTTTATTTGATGTGAATAAAACAAACCCTCCATTTTTTATATTTACATTGATTTTTTTTTTTTTTTTTACTTGGTCTGTAGTTGGCCACCAGTGCTAGATATATTTTGTTTGCTCCTCTGGATCTACCCTCTCTCTGTCTATATCCTGCTCCAGGAGACTAACCAGTATAGACAGGCCAGGTGAGAAATGACAGTAAATCAATAAATGGAGAAAGAGGTCAGAGCATTTATTCTCTTTGTTCCCTCCCTACAAGGGTACTAAGAACTTGATCAGGCTGAGTGTGGTGGCTCATGCCTATAATTCCAGCACTTTGGGAGGCTGAGCTAGGACAATTGCTTGAGCCTAGGAGTTTGAGACCAGCCTGAACAACGTAGAGAGACCCTGTCTCTACAAAAAAGTAAAAGTTTAAAAAAAAAACCAACTGGGCAAGGTGGCAAGCACCTATATTCCCCACTTCTGATGTGGAGGCTGATGTGGAAAGACTGCCTGGGCCCAGGAGTTTGAGGGTGCAGTGAGCTATGATCACAACATCACACTCCAGCCTGGGTAACAGAGCAAGACACTGTCTCTAAAAAACAAAACAAAAATAAACAAAAACAAGGACTGATCAAATCTCTCAGGTTCTGTCAGATGTCTCTCTCCACTCTTCCTCTCTGTCTCAGGCTCTGATAATCACTTCTTTCCATTGTCCAGTTAGGTTTCCTGTGATAAATGTTTTCTGCGTTGATTGTTCCCGTGGTGGTGTGGTTTTGCTATACTTTGCCCTCACCTTGTAAATAGCCCACATATAAATACTCCTTAAATTATTCGCATTTGCTGTCTGTTTGCCACTGGACCTCCAGGCTGGGAAACTGGGATTCTGACTGACAGAAAATCAGTGCCAGTAGTTACCCCAGAAAACACATCCTCAAGATGGCCTTCCATATGTGATTGCTTATATCTTTGAAGACAATGAGGATCGCTTCCTTGCAGGTCTATGGGGCAGGGCGGGACTATGGAGAGCTGAGTCAAGCACCTGGAGTACAGAATGTGAGGAGCGTTCACCTCTGGGTCAGGCAAGAGGGACCTACCTGCAATGTCACACCCTCAGGGCCTCTCTTCCTGCACCCTACCCTTTCATCCTAGTTCCATCTCTGATGTGGAAAGTGGGGCAGTAGGAATGGAACCCACGTCACACATGGCACAGGGCTATGGTGTCAGATGGCTCGCATCATTATCCGTGATGCACGAGATGAATCCAGGTGAAGGAAATGCATAAGAGCTGGTGATCCGGGTGTTTTGTCATTATGGAAACAATAATGACTCTAAAGTCAGAAAAGTCACCCAGCATCTTTTTTTTTTTTTAATAAACCCTTTTCAAAAAAATAAATAAATAAACCTTTTCAAAAAATAAATAAATAAAACCTTTTCTTTTCTTTCCAGGGACAGCGTCTCACTCTGTTGCCCAGGATGAAGTGCAGTGGCACCATCATAGCCCACTGTAACCTCAAGCTCCTGGGGTCAAGTGATCCTCCTGCCTCAGCCTCCTGAGTAGCGAGGGCTACAGGCACATGCCACAATGCCCAGTTAATTTTATTATATTAAAAACATTTTTTTTTAATTTGCAGAGACAGGGTTTCACTATGTTGCCCAGGCTGGACTTGAACTTCTGGCCTCAAGTGATCCTCCCCTTAGCCTCCCAAAGACTGGGATTATAAGTATGAGCCACAGTGCCCTGTCCTGGCATCTTAAATGACCATAGAGAGTCTACACAGGGAAAAAAGAAATGAACTGCTATGCACGGGCAACTAAGAGGACATACAGAGTTCTAGGAAGCCTCCGTGACTGTTTGAAAACGTCCCTTATCTCCTTCACAGAACCAAACCCAGGTTCTGGCAGTAGGAATGGCAGAGTTGCCCTGATGGACATTGATTCTAAGGCAAGGGCGCTGATAGGGAGAAGGTTCCTGAGACACGGGATGGGGACATTTGGGAAAACACAAATGAGGCTGGAAAACATATTTTATTTTATTTTTTTATATTTTATTTTATTTGAGTCAAGGTCTCACCTTGTTGCCCAGGTTGGAGTGCAGCGGTACGATCATGGCTCACTACAGCCTTGACCTCCTGGGCTCAGGCAATCCTTCTTCCTCAGCCTCCTAAGTAGCTGGGACTACAGGCGGTGCCACCATGCCCAGCTAATTTTTTTGTTGTTTTTTTATGTAGAGACAAAGTCTTGCCAAATTGCCCAGACTGGTCTCAAACCCCTGGATTCAGGTAATCCTCTCACCTCTGCCTCCCAAAGTGCTGGGATTACAGGCCTGAGCCACCACACCCAGCCCATAAAGTCTTTTGATGATGCTTTCAGTGAACCAACTATGGAAAAACACTATATTTACCATTTCCTCAAAATAAAAATAATGCATACACTCTTACACCCCCATTTTCTTGACTAGTATTCTCTGAAATTTTTGTCCTGGTGCAAGATAACTATATTTTCATTGTTTCATGTTGTATAGCATTTTTTATTGATTCAAGAAATATTTATGGGGCATTTATCATGAGTTTAGGATACAACAGTAAATGAAATGTATGAAAAAATCCCTGCTCTTGTTCATCTTACATTTCTCTCAACAGTTATAACATTCATTTTCTGTTTTATAGTAATTTGGACTACGCTCAATGAATAAGTGCATTAAACACTTCCAGCCTCTTTTTTGTTTGTTTGTTTGTTTTTCTTTTTTGATTTTTGTGGGTTTTTTTGAAACAGTATCTCACTCTGTTGCCCAGGCTGGAGTATAGTGACATGATCATAGTTCACAGCAACCTCGATCTCTGGCCTCAAGTGATCCACCCACCTCAGTCTCCCAAGTATTTGGGACCCCAGCATGTACCACCACATCTGACTAATTTATTTTTATTATAGAGATATGGTCTCACTATTTGCCCAGGCTGGTCTTGAACTCCTGGCCTCAAGTGACCCTCCTGTCTTGGCCTCCCAAAGTGCTGAGGTTAAAGTTGTGAGCCACCACACCTGACCCTCCCTCATTTCTTAGAATGGCTTCCTCATTTACATATTGTTTAATTTACATTCTTCTCACTGTTGATTGGATCCTGTCATGAAATTTTTTCTCATTTGCTTGGGTTTTTGTTGTTTGTTTCTTCCAGAAGAGTTCTGGGGGACGTGCCCTGAGAGTTTTCATATATGGGAAGGGCTTTCTATTGCGTTTACTTATCAACTAGTGAGCAGGAAAGATAATTCTATTTTGAACATTTTTTATGTCTTCAATTGTTGCTTGAGAAATCTGTGCCCATTCTGATGGATTCCCCTATTGGGTGATTTCTGCCTGGCAGCATGTAGAATTTTTTCTTTTACTTTCAGTAAGTTTAATTGAGAGAGAGAAAACAACAACAAAAGGACAAAGAAAAAATTTCCCAAAGCTGGTCCCAAACAGATTTTTTAACTCCTTCATAATCTCCTTCGAGGAAGAAATTAATATTTTTATTTAAATGGTTAAGCAATTCTCATAAATTTAATGGAATTAAAGACATCTGAGAAAATAAGTGCTCATCCAGTCAGTTACCAATGAATACAGGATTCCCACAATAACTAGGCATGACTTTTTTCTCAGCTCTAATCGAAGTATTAGATTATTGTTTAACCATTCTCTTTTTCTTGTATAGCATTAGATGGTTGTAAAAAATTAACAAAATCAAACCTAAAGAAAACCAAAAGTAAGATGCAAAAAAAAAATTTACGTCAAAAATTTAAAAATTTTTTTTGAAAAAGCAGTGAAATTGATGGGTCCAAAGCCTTATAATTTGGAGGAAGAAAAGAAAATATAAAACCTAATTTCTTCAGAGCAAATTAAAATAGAACTTGTCCACAAAGCAATGTACAGAAAAAGTCTCTTTAACCAAAAATCCCATTGCTAAGAAGCTATGCTAAGACAATAACCAGTTGTATCAAAAAGATTAGCCAGGCACAGTGGCTCACGTCTATAATCCCAGCACCTTGGGGGCCGAGGCTACAGGACTGCCGGAGACAGGGGTTCAAGACCAGCATGGGCAACTTGGTGAGACCTCTGTCTCTACAATAAATCAAAAAAATTAGTTGGGCGTGGTGGTGCATGCCTGTGGTTCCAGCTACTTGGAAGGCTGAGGCAGAAGGATCACCTGAGTCCAGCAGGTCAAGACTGCAGTGGCCGTGAGCATGCCACTGCACTCTAGCCTGGGCGACAGAGTAAGGCTCCGACTCAAAAAAAAAAAGACTGATGTATAAATATATGCATTTTGGAGCAGTGGTGCAGAGGCTACTCAAGAGGTTGAGACAGAAGGTTTACTTGAGCCCAGGAGTTTGAAACTAGGCTGGGCAGCATAGCAATACCCTGTCTCTAAAATAAATAAGTACAAGAATGTACATTTGAATACTATTTGTAATACATAATAAGAATTTGGGCCAGGCTCGGTGGCTCAGCCTGTAATCCCAGCACTTTGCGAGGCCCAGGCGAGTAGATTGCCTGAGCCCGCAAATAAGAAATCAGCCTGGGCAACTTGGCGAAACCTCTTCTCTACAATAAATCAAAAAATTAGCAGAGCATGGTGGCACATGCCTGTGGTTCCAACTACTTGGAAGGCTGAGGCAGAAGGATCACCTGAGTCCAGCAGGTCGGAACTGCAGCGGCTATGAGTGTGTCACTGCACTCCAACCTGGGCGACAGAGTGAGATAACTATTCAAAAAAAAAAAAAGTAAAGCTCTTTTTATATGAAACTTCACATTCATCTCTGATTTTTTCAAGGCATATTTTTCAAAGTAGAATTGTTGGGAGGAGGAACTTACCCATTTTTAATGGCATATTGGAAAATTGGTAAACCAGTTTCAATGGCTGCATGATGTACCTACACATACATTTATCATAGTTTACTTAATTGTCTTAATACCTAGCATTCCCCAACACACCATAGATACTTAAGAAATATTTATTGGGTGAATAAGTGAATTCTGTGCCTGTGGAACATGTTAATTGTTTCCCTTTTTTTTTTTTTTTTTTCAGTTGGAATCTCACTCCATCGCCCCGGCTGGAGTGCAGTGGCACACAGGCGAACGGCAACCCCAAAGTCGATCTGCTGGCCTCCGGCAATCCTTCCGCCTCAACCTTCCAAGTAGCCAGATCTACAGATGGGCACTTCTCTTGCTTCTGGATCAGGAAATGTTTTGTCTCTAAAGCGTCTCAGGCACATATCTGATATCTTACATCTGACTTCATTTCATAATTTTTTTTTTAAGAGAAAGGGTCTCTCTCTGTTACTGGAATGCAGTGGTGCAATCATAGCTCACAGCAGACTTAACCTCCCGGGCACAAGTAAGCCTCCCACCTTGGCCTCCCAAGTAGCTGGGACTACAGGCACACACCACCATGCCCAGCAAATTTTTTATTTTTTATTTTTTTGTAGAGATGGAGGTCTTGCTATATTGTACAGGCTGCTCTCGAACTCCTGTTCTCAAGTGACCCTCCCACCTTGGCCTCCCAAGTGCTGGGATTACAGATGTGAGCTATCGCGCCCAGCCTCATTTCATAATTTTACTCACCAGATCTCAAGTAGATTTGGTTTTGTATAGGTTATTGATACAACTGCAGAAGATTGTATATGACAAGGACCAGTTACATAGTATGTAGAGCCTAGTACAAAATGAAAATGTGGGCAAATTTATTTAAAAATTATTAAGAATCTCAAGGTAGTGACAATGGGACATCAAACCAAGGGCAGGGCCCTTCTGAGCTCGCCAAGCCAGTCTATATATAACAATTCTCTTGTGCAAACTACCACCCACAGTCTATACCCAGCCTGCCCCATTTCTGTAAATAAAGTGTTATTGTAACATAGCCATACCCATTTATATCATGTATGGCTGTTTTTGCTCAAAAGTAGGAATGTTTCCTCTATTTGCCACAGAGATTGTAAGGCCCACGAAAACTAAAATGTTTACTATCTGGGCCCTCAAAAAAGTTTGCTTCCTTCTGTTGTAGTGTATAATCTGTCGATTCTTGCCCCATACTTGCTACTCATAAAGAGCACTCAGCAATCTTCAACTTGCTTCACTCTCCTCCTTGGAAACCATGTAGGGTCCACCAGGAGCCTACAGCTATAAATCAGAAGGATTTAGACATTGCTGACTTACTCAGAATCCAAAGATTGAAATGCCAAGAATTTCTGTGGTCCTGTAGGACTGTAATGTTGATGAATTCTTCATGGGGAAGCTTGCAAAGCTGTCTGATCTCTTTTACCCATATCTCTTGGGCACCTAGGATTTCTCACCACAGTTACCACAGAATAACACACAACAACCAACTCCCGGAGAACTGGCACTTAACTGGAGTCTTATGTCCCTTTAATAAAGGATAGGGATCAGGAACTGTTGTTCTTCTTTGACTGGATAGTAGTAGAAACTCTAAAAATTTCTGTCTCCATACCTGGAATTTCTACCCCCCATCTCAGTTTCCCATGATCAGGTGCCCACATGCTATGGTTTAAATGTCCTCTCCAAACTCATGTTGAATTTAATTGACATTGTAACAGTATCAAGAGGTGGGAGCTTTAAGAGGTGATTAGGCCAGGAGGGCTCTGACCTCATGAACAGATCAGTGCTGTTATCTCAGAAGTAGGGGCTTGTTATGACCAGAGTGTTTTCATTATAAAGAGGCAAATTCAGCCCCTTTTTTCCCCTCTTGCCCTCTTTTCTTGCCATATACTGATGCAGCAAGAATGCCCTTGCCAGATGCCTGCACTTTGATACTGGACTTTCCAGCCTCCAGAACAGTGAACTAATACATTTCTGTTTATTTTTTATTTTTGGATCAGAGTCTCATTCTGTTGCCCAAGCTGGAGTACAGTGGTGCAGTCACAGCTCACTACAGCCTCAACCTACTAGGCTCAGGTGATCCTTCTGCCTCAGCCTCTCAAGTAGCTGGGACTACGCGTGCCACCATGTCTAGCTAATTTTTTATTTTATTTTTTGTAGAGACAAGGGCTCACTATGTTGCCTAGGCTGGTCTTGAAGTTCTGGGCTCTAGCAATTCTCCTGCCTCAGCTTCACAAAGTGCTAGAATTATAGGCGTGAGCCGCTGTGCCCAGCTGATTTCTGTTTATTATGAATGACCCAGAATCAGGTGTTCTGTTAGAACAGCACAAACAGACAAAACAACACATAATCTTAATCCCCGACTATACCCTATTAAGGACTCTAAAGGATCCGAGATTTTATCCCACATGCTAGCTATTTCATTAGCCTACCACAGTTTCATGGATGCTGGTGGAAGACATGAGACACCTGTGTCAGAAATAAAGGCCAGTCTGTTATTCACAAAAATAGTGGTAGCCAGAATTACAGTATTTCTGCTCTAGTTCTCCAAGTCTCAATTCCCACAGGGTGACACAAGGGCCAGTTGATGCCTGAACAAGCAATGAGTTCTGTTACAAGAAAAGCACCTTGAGCTTAGAAAACAAGAATTATTTCATAATGGAGTATAGCACACCTGCCCTTTGCTCTAGAGGGAAACACTATTTTACTATAGTGGACAGTAAGCAAACTCATTCTTGGCTATGAAGGCAGACACTGTATCTTTCAAGGTAGTTTGTGTACAAACACCCTTGAAAAGGCAGATCAGAACAAAGGGCAAGTCAGTGCTCTGGTTGCAAGATGTGCAGAAATGCAAGAAACTTTGGAGAATTGTCTCTCAACAGTCCCCATTTGGATTTGGTCTTTTATGATGACTCTTCCCTCCCACCCCCATAGCTATAATGGAGTCCCCCTTTCCCTATGACCAAGTTGAGTTATTGCTAATGACCTCTCCCAGGTTTGATTACTTCTCTTCTAGTTTGCAGCTTGAATAGCTGGCACTTTAGAGAAATAACCCCTACCCATTGTATTGCTCCAAAACCAACATAGCGCTAAATGTTCTCTCATGTTTTATAGTAGAATTTAATCAATTGCTGTTTTCCGTGTATAGCATGCAACTTAGATATCACGATACATTTAAAGCCCTTAGCCACTTCCTCCCCCACCCATTCACTGTGTTCTCCTTAAATTCTCAAAGTTTTGTGTACGTGCAATACTACAAAAATGTATATCAAAATCAAGTGCCAGAGTATGCTAGCCATCATGTGTAAATATTAGTTATTATTATTGAAATCATGTTTAGAATGTATTATGTATGGAGTCTATAGTGCAAATGAGGAGCCAAATAGGAATGGTTAAAATGGAAAAGAAAGAGGAATCAGGAACTGATTTCAAGCAAAAAACATCATCCGGAGGAAACAGGATAAGCCTGTCCAGACAGTGGACACTGTAATGAGGAAGGAAAAGCTATTATCAAAACAGATGGACGGAAACTGAGCAACTGACAGAGGTGGAGCCATGTTTATTTGAGAAAGCATGTTCTGAGATTTAGGGGGTTGAAGAGAATTTTCACTTATTCCCCACAGCTCCTGGGTCTATGGTAATACTACGTGTAGACACTTAACAGACATGCATGAGCTCTTGCAAACAATAAAAAATGTTTCTTAAACCTATAATTTTCTGTCACTTGCAACTTCCTGTCTTTTAAAAAAAATTGCATGTTTTTATGTGAATGGATACTAGATAATTCATTTCCCAAAAAATTGGATTTCTAGAGAATTGTTAAAGTTTATAGAGATGACTGAAAAGGATATTGAAACCAAGTCTGTTCCAGGAAATATGGGACAGATGCTTATGGGGCATTAAAAAAGAGAACCGTTAAGTCTACAATCCAGCATCTTATTGTCTGCTGTATTTCTTAAAGCTTGCAGAGTAAGGCATATGCTATTGTTTCATCTCTTTTGACATAACTAAATTCCTTCAAACACATACAATTAAAAAATAATCCACTCTTGAGTAAATTGTATGCCTATGTGAATAAAAATGCAATCCCTTGTAGACGAGTTTTATGTTTCCCAGCTGTCTATGAGATTATGATGTATCATAAATTATACACTCTGTATTCTGCATTCCTTTGAAACTACAAATGAAAAGATTTAGGCATTTTTGTATTTCTTATTAAAGTAAAGCCCTCACTAATTATTCATCAGCTATGGAAACTTTATAACTATTCAATATTTTGAAACATTTGTGCGCATAAACTAACCCTAATTTTAATAGTTTTTCATCCAATTGCTTTAACAAAGATAGAGCACCTCTTCTGTTCTTATTCGAGATTAAACATCAAATGCAATCTTTTTAATAAAAACAACTAGAATCATTGAATTTAAAGCTGGAAAATATTTTATTTTCTCAAGATAAATTTAAAAAAACAGTCTCCATTGCCCAAGAATCATATTCCCACATGCCCAGTTAGACATGCATTAAAACCACTTTTTCAGACTTTTAAGAGTCCCTACTCTTTCTAGAACATGCAAATTTTTCTATTTGTGATTCTCATAGGGAATTGGTTCCAAAATTATACAATTTAGTAGTACTCAGACGAATATTTGTATATCTCTTATAACCTGACCGGAGAGAATTGCTTTTTTTGATTCTTTAGTTATTCTAAGATTTTATCCTTTATTACTATTTCAGATGAATATTTTAAATCCTTCATTTATTCCTACAACAAAAGATAGGCTTTTCTTTGAGAGCGAGTTCATTTTTCAAGTTAAACTATGGAAAGCTAAAACTCCAAGCTGAACATAAGTTAAAATGTAAATTTAACCATGTTATGGTGCCAACCAACCCCTGATGATTTCCAAAGTCTTCACAGAAGCTGGTGAAAAAACTCCACAGTGAATTAATTTTATTACTGCTGATTATAATGTCTCTACTCAGGGTGCTTCTGTAATGTTCATAAGGCTGAAACACTTAAAAATGTTCGTCTTGCTGTATTTTACCTTATCTTCCTCTCTTCGTTATTCTTGTTAAATTAAATCCCCTGGAAAGCTTAATCTTTCTGGGATCACAAATCCTTCAGTAGAATCCTTGGCAAATAATATTTCTAGTTTATGAGGAAGAAAGAAGTATGATTTAGTGTTTGTTCTCCTCAGTGTTGGTGGCTACCAGGCTTTGTTGCCTAGTTCAGTGAGTAGGCTTTTCCCTAAGGGCTTCTGCTGTGAATACCTTCAAATACTACCATGTGCTTGCATTGCTGTTAGAAGGCACAATTGTGTCTGCCTTATACTAACACTTGTTTTTGGTGGAATACTCATACTGTTTTTCATAATGAGTATGCCAATATACTTCCTACCAAAAGTGTACAAGGGCCCCCTTTTACCCACTGGTTAGGTGGTTTTTTTGTTTGTGTGTTTTTTTTAATATATAATAGCTGTCCTAACAGGCATGAAACAATATCTCATTGTGGTTTTGATTTGCATTTCCATGGTAATTAGTGATGTTAAGCACCTTCTCATATACCTACTGGCAATTCCCATGTCTTCTTTAAAGAAATGTCTATTCAGTTCCTTTGTCCATTTTTTAATCAGATCACTGGATCTTTTTTGCTATTGAGTTGTAGGAGTTCCTTATATGTTTGGGACATTAATCCTTTATTGGATATATGGTTTGCAAATATTTCCACCGGTTCTGTAGGTTGCCTTTTGATTGTGTTGTTTCTATTGCTGTGTGGAAGCTTTTTAGTTTGTTGTAATTCCACTTGTCTATTTTTGCTTTGATTACCTGTGCTTTTGGTATCATATTCAAAAATCATCACCAAGGTCAATGTAAGGAAGTTTTTCCCTGTTTTTTTTAAGGAGTCTTATGGTTTCAGGTCTTACATTTAAGTCTTTAATCCATTTTGAATTGCTTTTTGTTTATGGTGTAAGATAAGGGTCTGTCTTCCATTAGCATTTTTTCAATGGTGCTCAAACTTGTTATAATGGCTTTGAAGTAAGTTATGAAATTTTACAATTATATTTTATATTTATAAACTATTTTTTCTCCAAATCCATTTACTATCCATAGAACTTTTATATTAGTTATATGTTTTTCTTCATTTTCTCATTCCAAATATGCCTTTATTATCATAATATTCCAAATTGTAAGATTTGATGTAATTTTTTCTTTTAAAGTCATACAACTTTCTCTTTTAAAGTTTAGCCTAAATTCATAGCATCTTTGCTAAAACTTTGAATTGATTTTGACCAGTTGCCAAAAAAGTGTGGTAAAATATACATAGACTTGCCATTTTAACCATTTTTGAGTGTAGAATTCAGCCACATTAATATAATTACAAAACTATACATAAGGAAGATCTTCTTAAATAAGATACCATAAGAAAAAAAACCAAAAAGATGATCTATTGATAAACTTGACTATATTAACTATTTTAAATTTCTGTATGACAAAAAAAGCAAAATTAAAGAAAATGGATAGACTGATAGTAAATATTTGCAATATATATAACAATGGACTATAAACCATATATATTTATGTATAATATATATAATTAAGTATTCTTTATATCAATAAGAAAAGAATAAACAACTCAATAGAAAAGTAAGCAGATTTTATAAATGAGCAATTCAGAGGGGAGGATATTTAAATAGTCAATAAACACATAAGAAGATACTAACCCTCACTGGTAATCAAGAAAATTAATATTAAAACAAGAATGAGATACCATTTTTAAACCAACATATTGGTAAAGATTAAAGAGTTTACTAGTATACATATTGGTGAGGTTATATAATAAATGTTTTTCTACATTGCTAGTAAGAGTGTAATTAGTAGGGCTGGGGGCAATGGCTTGTGCCTATAATCCCAACACTTTGGGAGGCTGAGGCAAGAGGATTGCCTGAGCCCAGGGGTTCGAGACCAGCCTGGGCAACTTGGCAAGACCTAGACTCTACAAAAGTCAAAAAATTAGCCAAGTGTGGTAGCATGTGCATGAAGTTCTAGTTACTTGAAAGGCTGAGGAGGATCACTCCAGCCTGGACAACAGAGGAAGATCTCATCTCTAAAAAAAAAAAAAATATATATATATATATATATATACACCTAATTGATAAAATAGTTACTGCTGCAGGTTCTGAAAGACTATAGAGGTGAATTTTAGCCATTATCTTTGTTGATGATGTTCATATTTTTATAAGAAAATTTATTACTGTAGTCATGTTTTAAAAATAAATATAGTACAGAAAGCTGTTAAGGAAAAACAACAGAACACTGCCCTACCCTTCTCTATATCTTAGTACCATTTCCAGAGGGAGATACTTTTTAAAAATTATTTTTTACAGAAGCGATCTCACTATGTTTCCCAGACTGGATTCAAACTCCTGAACTCAAGGAATCCTTCTCCCTCAGCCTCCAGAGTAGCTGGGATAGCAGGTGCACACCACGAAGCCCAATGGTAACTACTTTTTTTTAACTCTTAGTTGTTATTTCTGTTGATATAAATAACATGCTTTAAGAGATAATAATAATAATATCCACCTCCCAGAATTTATTGAAAAAAGTAAAAGAGTTAATACACACATCAAGAATATAAAACTAGCCGGGCTCGGTGGCTCAGCCTGTAATCCCACGCTTTGGGAGGCTGAGGTGAGTGGATTGCCTGAGCCCGCGGGTTCGAGACCCACCTGGTCAACTTGGCGAGACCTCATCTCTACAATAAATCAAAAAATTAGCCGGGCGTGGTAGCGCTTGCCTGTAGTTCCAGCTACTTGGAAGGCTGAGGCGGAAGGATCGCCGGAGCCCAGCGGGTCGAGGCTGTGGTGGCCGGGAGCGGCCACTGCACTCCAGTCTGGGCAATAGAGTGAGACTCCAACTGAAAAAATATATATATATAAAACTATGCTTAACACACTAATACTTAATATAGGTTGGCTAATGGTGTTTTCTAAATCTGGGGATCACCTAGATTTATAAAATACTACCAGACCTAAGAGGATACTTCAACAGCTGCACAATAATACTAGGAGACTTCAACACCCCACTAACAGCTTTAGACAGATCATCAAGCAGAAAACTAACAGAAATTCTGGACTTAAATTTGACACTTGATCCCTTGGATCTAATAGACATCTACAGAATACTTCACCCTACAGCTGCAGAATATACATTCTTCTCATCTGTACATGGAACATATTCTAAGGTAGACCACATGCTCAATCATAAAGCAAGTCTTTTTTTTTTTATAAAGCAAGTCTTAATAAATTCTAAAAAAGTTGAAATCATATCAAGCATCTTTTCTGACTACAGAGGAATGAAAATAGAAATCAATACCAAGAGGAACCCTCAAAACCACACAAACATCTGGAAATTAAGCAACTTGCTTCTGAATGATTTTCAGGTAAACAACAAAATCAACATAACATCTCACCTAAAGGAACTAGAAAAACAGGAAGAAACTAAATCCAAAGCTAGCAAAAGAAAAAAAATTAGATCCAAACCAAATAAAATTGAAATTAAAAAATATAAAGGGTCAATGAAACAAAAAGCTAGTTCTTTGAAAAGATAAACAAGATTGATAGACCACTAGCCAGATTAGCAAAGAGAGAGAGAGAGAGAACATTAAAATAAGTACAATTAGAGACAAAAAAGATGACATTACAACGAATTCCAGAGAATAGAGAACACTCATATACTGCTGGGGGGAGTGTAAGTTAGTTCAGCTTCTGTGGAAAGCAGTTTAGTGTTTTCTCAAAGAACTAAAAATAAATTTGCCATTCAACTCAGCTACTGGGTATATGTTCAAAGAAGCATAAAATTGTTCTACCAAAAAGATTTCTACACTCATATGTTTATTGCAGCACTATTCACAATAGCAAAAACATGGAACCAACTTAGGTTCCTAGCCACAGTAAATTGAATAAAGAAAATATGGTACATATATACTGTGAAATAACATGCAGTCATAGAAAAGATTGAAATTGTCCTTTGCAGCCATGTAGTTACAGTTAGAAGTCATTATTCTAAGCAAATTAATGCAGATATTCTAAGCAAATTAATGCAAAAACAGAAAACTAAATATTACATATTCTCATTTATAAGTGGGAAATAAACCTGGATACACACAGACATAAGGATGAGAACAACAGACACTGGGGGACTCCTAAAGCGCAGAGAGGAAGAACAAGGGTTGAAAAACTATCTGTTGGGTAATATGTTCACTATTTGGGTGATAGACTCAACCAAAACTCACCACCACACAATGCACCCATGTAACAAACCTGCACATGTACCTCTGAATCTAAATTTTTTTTTTTTTTAGTCAGAGTCTTGCTCTGTCGCCCAGGCTGGAATGCAGTGGCATGCTCACAGCCACCGCAGCCTCGACATACTGGGCTCAGGTGATCCTCCCACCTCAGTCTTCCAATTAGCTAGAACTACAGGCACATGCCACCATGCCCAGCTAATTTTTTTGATTTATTGTAGAGATGAGGTCTCACCAAGTTGTCCAGGTTGGTCTCAAACCCGTGGGCTCAGGCAATCCTTTCACCTCGGCCTCCCAAAATGCTGAGATTATAGGCATGAGCCACCATGCCTGGCCATAATCTAAAATGTTTAAAAAAGAACTTAAAACTATGATTGACACATTAGTACTTTATATAGATCGACTACTAGTATGTTTATTCTATTACTATTTTGTCATCTATCAATTTTAGACATAACCTATTGACTTTTGCAGTGATAAATAAGGACTTAGAGCTCTAATACTGCCCCTCTCTCCTCTCTCATTCTCTGAATTGCTTCATCTTTTCAACTACTGATTAACTTATTTGGAGTTCTTCTAAGTTCTAGTTCTTCCATTGTTTCAGCTTCAAACTCACCAGTGTCTAACCAAATCTTGTCAGAATTACTACACTAAAATTTGCAAGATAATCTGGCTGCCATAATTGTAAAGAAGTGATTTTTTTGAACTTCTTGGTGAAGCTCTCCCTTCCTTGATCATTTTTCTTGGCCTTTGCTTTTGTCAACATGCCCATTTAAAACTAGCTTACTACTGTGCTCTTTCTTATTATTATTATTCAGAGTTTCTGTCACCTAGGCTGGAGTGCAGTGGCACAATCATGTTTACTGCAGCCCCTCAGCTCAGGTAACCCCTCCACCTCAATCTCCTGAGTAGCTGGAACTACAGATGTATGCCACCATGCCAGCTAAATTTTTTTTTTTTTTTTTTTGAAGAGATAAGATCTTATGATGCTGCCCAGCCTGATCTTGAATACCTGGGCTCAAGCAATCCTCTTGCCTCGGCCTCCCAAAGTGCTAGGATTACAGTGCTGAGCCACCATGCCCAGCCTCTAATATGTTTCCTTCAGTTTCTAAAGGTCTAGCTTCAGAGTGCTGACTTAACTGGTACTGTCACTCTCCTGATAAGTTTTTGTTGATGGGTCAAAAGCTCTTTTATTGTTATTTTTATGATAATGGTTTATTTTAGCCTTACCAAGTTAGAGTAGAGCTTACTGAGAAAGTCAACTCACGAGTCACATGTCATCCCATGTGCTGCTTAATGAATTTTGCACCAGCAAACTAACTGGCACGTTAGCTTCCCTTTGGGTTATGACTCCACTTATGATTTTAATTACACCTACCATCACCCTCACCTATAGCTGCCCTGCTATCAGGTTTACTCTCTGGAGTAAAACTGCACAAAAGTCTTTTTCTTATTTCCCTCAGATAGAGTTGAAACAGACCAAAAATTTTTAAATAATTTATTGAATGAAAACAAAATGGAAATAAGCATAGAGGACAAGGAATATCAGTGGTCTGGCTGACAAAGAAAAGATGTCATTTTTGCAAGTCAGGGTTTCAAAGTCTGTTTACATCCAGCCTGAGAGATTTATTTTCCCTTAAATGAATAATGTTAAGTGGTCTTAAAATAGCTTCTCATACATGAACTGATCCTGCCCATAGTAAAGCTTCAGTAGTGTGATATTATAATACAATAAACATGTACCAGAATGACCCACAAAGAGTGAGAGAAAGGTTTTCCTTCTGCTGTGCACATCTCAAACCAAAAGAACAACATTAAGGTAAGAAAAAGAATGTTTAAGACGATGCACAGAGACCTTGGTTTCTGTGAGATTGAAATCATTGACCTTCCCACCACCTTGTCAAGGAGGGTCAGTGGAGAAGCAGTTAGGTCATAAGAAACAGAACTCAGCTGAGTGTTGCATAATCTAGGTTCTACTAATTGTTCTTCCAGTTTTTCAGGTAGAGCTCTCTGTCCTTGGGGAAGTCAAATTTTCTATATCTCAGTTTCCTTATCTAAAAACTGAGCATACTAATATTTACACTACTTATCTGTTGGTGTTCAAATAATCGATAAGGCAACAATTTATTGCAAGCAGAGTCAAAGTTTACTTCAATCTTGCTCAAAACAGCTTGAAGAGAGCCAGTTCATAGGTTTCTGTCATAGACACTTATTCTTTTCTTTCTTTTTTTCTTTCTTTTTTTTAGTCAGAACCTCACTTTGTCAGCCTGTAGTAAACTCAAGGCCACTACAGCCTCAACCTGCTGGGTTCAGGTGATCCTTCCACCTCAGCCTTCCAAGTATCTGAAACTACAGGCAAGCACCACCACGCCTGGCTAATTTTTTTATTTATTGTAGAGATGAGGTCTCGCCAAATTGCTCAGGTTGGTCCCGTACCCCTGGACTCAGGCAATCCTCTCACTTCTGCCTCCCAAAGTGCTGGGATTACAGACATGAGCCACCACCCCCGGCTCATAGACACTTTTTCTAATAAGAATGGGTAGCTAGATAACATTTTCAGACTAAGAACAAGGAAAAATATGTGGTTACAGGTTATTTGGCTCATCATGTGCAAGTTACTCTTTATAAAACTGTGTGTGGAAATTTAACAATTCACTAGGGGCTCTTTATTTTAAGACATTTTATTGTGATTCAAATATACACAAAATTAGAGAACGTATTATAATGACCCCATACCTATCATCTTGCTTCAAAGATTAACAACACATAACTAATCTTATTCATGTACACTCTTGTCTATTTCACCTCCCCAAATGAATTTTTTTTTTTCAGTTGGAGTCTCACTCTGTCGCCCAGACTGGAGGGCAGTGGCATGCTCACAGCCACCTCATCCTCTACTTTCTGGGTTTAGGTGATCCCTCCACCTCAGCCTTCCAAGTAGCTAGAACTACAGGCATGCACCACCATGCCCAGTTAATTTTTTGATTTATTGTAGAGATGAGGTCTCGCCAAGTTGCTCAGGCTGGTCTCAAACCAGTGGGTTCAGCAATTCTCTCACCTTGGCCTCCCAAAGTACTGGGATAATAGTCATGAGCCACCATGCCCAGCCTGGTAAAATGGATTATTTTTAAAGCAAATTCCAAATTTCATCTATAGGTATTGTAGGAAATCAGAATATGCCACCTCAAAATATGCTACTGTAGCATAAAGATTATTTTGAGTTGAAGGCAATTGAGGAAAAGCAAACACAGGAGGAGCTCTCTGCCATTCCATACCTGCCTGAAAACATATAATGAGTTTCCTTTGTGAAAGGTATCTCCCACCTACTTCCCATACCAAGAAGGGAAAAAATCACCTTATCACATGAGACAAGATGGACCAAAGAAAGAGTCTACACAAACAAACCTTACTATCTAGCTCTTATTTACCATTAGTTTCCCCATATATTTACCTTCCTATGATTTGCTACCACTTGAAGCTCAAAGTCCCTTTCCTTTATTTTGCCACTTCTCTTTACATGTGTCCTCTTGCCTGAATAGTACAAAAGCCTCCAAGCCAAATCATTTCTTTAGGGTTGTTCTCTTCATGAAACACCTCCCACTCTCACGTAAAACTTTTAACATCAAACAAATTGGTATGTCTTTTTTCCTGTTAATATTTCTGTTATAAGTTTATTTTGAAAACCAAGCTAACAACCTATGGGTAGAGGAAGGTTTCCCTCCCCTACAGATACTTAGCCTTAGATTTCTAAGATTTTCCCTCAACTGACTCTCTTTCTCTCTCTCTCTCTCTCTCTCTCTCTCTCTTTTAACATAACTAAAAAATATTAATTGTACTTCCTTAATATCTTTAAATATCCAGTGAATGTATAAAGTTTCTCTATCATTTCATAAATATTTGATTTTTACAATTGTTTTATTCTGATCAGAATCCAAACAAGATCCTCCCATTGCAATTGGTTGATATTTTTATTGTCTCCTTTAACACATAGCCTTCCTTTCTCTCTTTATTTTTCTTTCTTTTTTTTGAGTTGGAGTATCTCTCTTGTCATCCAGACTGGAATGCAGTGGCACACTCATGGCCACCACAGCCTCAACCTGCTGGGCTCAGGCAGTCCTTCCTCCTCAGCCTTCCAAGTAGCTGGAACTACAGATGCACACCACCACGCCTGGCTAGTTTTTGTGATTTATTGTAGAGATGAGGTCTTACCAAGTTGGCCAGGCTAGTCTTGAACCCCCAGGCTCAGGCAATCCTCTCGCCTCTGCCTCCCAAAGTGCTGGGATTACAGGCTGAGCCACCACACCTGGCCAAACAAACTATTGTTATTAAAAAAATCAAACTTGAATCTGATCAAACCCCTTGATCTAACTATAGTGCAAGTTTACAGATAGTTAAAATGGGAATTCAGGGAGCTGAAGAATATGTGTGTGTTTAAGTGGGGGAAACCATAGAGTGGCAATTGACAAAATCCAGAACATTGGGAATGCTATATAAATACAAATAAATTAGGTTCTTCAACATCAACAAGAACAAAATGACTAGAAAAATAGAGGCCCAACAAATATAAATCTCATATGTATTGATTTATGTTTTGCCTGTAACTTCTGTCTTCCTAAAAATGTATAAAACCAAGCTATAATTCAACTATTTGGGGCTCATATTCTCAGGACTTTTGGGGACTATGTCACAGACCTTCGTTACTCATATATGTTACAAATATATATATTTGAGTTGGAGTCTCACTTTGTCACCAGACTAAAGTGTAGTGGCAGTCTCACAGCCAACGCAGTCTCACAGCCAATGCAGCCTCGACCTACTGGGCTCAGGTGATCCTTCCGCCTCAGCCTTCTGAGTAGTTGGAACCACAGGCATGTGCCACCACACTCGGCTAATTTTTTGATTTTGGAGCGACCAGGTTTCGCCTAGTTGCCCAGGATGGTCTCAAACCCGCAGGTTTAGGTAATCCCAGCTCTTGAACCCCTGAGCTCAGACAATCTTCTAGTTTCAGCCTCCCAAAGTGCAGGGATTACAGGTTTGAGCCACCGCGCCCAGCAAATTTTTTGATTTACTGTAGAGACAAGGTCTCTCCAAGTTGCCCAGGCTGGTCTCAAACTCTTGAGCTCAGGCAGTCCTCTTGCCTCCACCTCCCAAAGTGCTGGGATTACAGGCATGAGCCACCGTGCCTGGCACGATTTATATTTTAATGTCACTGTTACTCAGTTGTGTCTACAACTCCACAATGGGAAGGGGGTATAACAAGACATGTCCATCCTCCTTTTCCATCATGGCCTGAGATTTAGTTTTTCAGCCGACAATGCAGAAATTCCAAGTTCAGTCAAATATGTTTGGAACGATTTATTCTGAACCAAATGTGAGTTGGCTCAGGCCTGGGAGTGACCAGGCCTGGGACTCAGCCCCCAAAAGTCTTGAGAGCATGTGTCTATTGTGGCTGAATTGCAGCTTGATTATACCGTAAGTCCTCTACAAACAAACCTTCAAGCTGTGAACTTTCAAATATGTGAACATGCCTTCACATGCCAATCATGTCCATCTTGCCCTTTGTTTCCTATTACTGATGATCCTTCTGCTCTACCATCTCCTACCTCCTCTCCCCGTTTGAGTCAGTAACTCTTCTTGCCTGTTCACTCAATGCCAGCCCCTGTACTGTATTACTGTATTCTTAAGGTACTATAAAATCAAAAATGTTTTCTTTGTTTTTTGTGTTTCTTTTTTATGTATTATTTGTGTCAAAAGTATTACAAACCTATTACAGTACAGTACTGTATAGCCAATTATGTTATTTGGGAACCCTGGCTAACTTTGTTGAACTTATGAACAAATTGGACTTACAAATGCACTCTCAGAACAGAACTCGTTCATATGTAGGGGACTTACTATATACATTTTAAGGAGGCAGAAGTTACAACAAAAAGCCATAAGTCAATATATGTGAGACTTTCATTGGTTCAGCCCAGAAAGGTGGGACATTTTCAAGCTGAGGCCTACAAGGATTTCTTTTTCTTTTTCTTTTTCTTTTTGGAGTCGGAGTCTCACCAACCCAGCGTTGACCTGCTGGGCTCAGACGATCTTTCTGCTTCAGCGTTCCAAGTAGCCAGAACTACAAGTGTGTTCTACCACACCTGGCTAATTTTTTATTTTTATTGTAGAGATGAGGTCTCGCCAAGTTGCCCGGGCTGGTCTTGAAGCCGCGGGCTCAGGCAATCCACTTGCCTCGGCCTCCCAAAGTGCTGAGATTACATGCTGAGCCACCAAGCCCAGCCTCAAGGATTTCCTGACTGCCAATTTGTAGCTTCTATCAAGGGAATTGTGAAAATCAATGAGGAGATGTCTTGTTGAGATAAGGGAGTGGAAAAACTCCAAGTTTCTTTATATGTAGATGAAGGACTATACTTGGTAAACTTCAGAAAGAACAGGTAAGTGTCTCACAATGTGCCTGGAGTCTGGGAGTCCCCAACAGATGACTCTGCAGGATCATAAAATACTTTGATTTTCTTCTTTATCTGTTGTGTGATGTTATGCCAGAGTGAGGCTGGAAAACAAACTTCAGTATATAAGTTAATAGGGTAATAAAAACCTGTCTGATGAGTCCTTATCAGGCACAAGTCCCCAAGCCTCTTAGGAATCTGGATAAGAAAAAAGGTCAGAGTTTAGTCCTTACAGGTTTCCTTTGGCTCAAAGGGGGTCCGTTCAGTCAGTTGGGAGCTTTAACATTTTATTTTCGGTTTACAGGGGGCTGAAGGCTTATAGGTCTGATTTGTGGGTGTGACTTTCTTCAGGGTTTCAGGAAGAAATGCAGAGTTTAATTCTCAGTTCCCCCTTATCTACATGCCCGTGATCCATTAGTAGGGATCTGTTTTGTGGGGGTTCGAGTTTCTGAAATCTCAGAGACATAGGTTAAGATATTATCTTTAGTTTCTATAGGGAACAAAACATCCCCTGACTCTAACTTCCTTGGCTATTATTTTAAGCTACTATTACCTTTTTGCTTATCAAGTTACTTGCTTCTCAGGGCTAGCTAGGTGCATGGAATTTCCCTTGAAGGAGAAAACCCTCACACGTGTGAAGTTACAGAAGTATTACGTGTTGATTATTGTGTGAGAGAATAGGAAAAACATTGCTTTTTCCTATATCACAACAAAAGTCAGAATAAAAGCCAAAAATTGCTCAAAACATTTTTTTTTCCAGAAATGCTAGATACTGCTGCTCAAAACCATTTTTTCTAATTTGTTTTTAGCGTAGAAAAATAGGTTTATTGAGGACACTGTGAGGGAGCAGCGGGCATAACAGTGATGAGAGAGAGCTGTCTGCTTTTCTAAAATTTGAGACAACTTTATTTCTCATGAATAGTAAGATGTTTTATAAGTTAATTAAAGAGCTATACAAAACATACACTTACGCATAGGCCTAAAATATAAAGGAAGAAGCAGGATAGAGCTGATTAACAAATTTTGGAGATTAGATACAGAATCCATTACTTTGTCCAACATTTGTACTAATGCTTTAGCTTTCCACTTCCTTCCTTTAAAAATTTATCTCTATGAGTTTATTTATTTATTTATTTATTTGAGTTGGAGTCTCACTTTGTCACCCAGACTGGAGTGCAGGGCCGCTCCCGGCCATCGCAGCCTCGACCTGCTGGGCTCCAGCGATCCTTCCGCCTCAGCCTTCCAAGTAGCTGGAACTACAGGCGCGCACTACCACGCCCGGCTAATTTTTGATTTATTGTGGAGATAAGGTCTCACCAAGTTGTCTAGGTGGGTCTCGAACCCGTGGACTCAGGCAATCCACTCACCTCAGCCTCCCAAAGCGCAAGATTACAGGCTGAGCCACCGAGCCCGGCTGTGAGTTTATTTTAAAAGACTTTTGTTTTTGAGGGCAGCTTTGGTGTAAGTTTCAGAGATTTTCCCCTATGTGCCCTACCCCAACCCCCCTGGTGTGTGTGTGTGCTCTCTCTCACACACACACACAGCCTACCATCTTAGCAAGATCCCATTCCAGAGTGATATATTTGATAAACCTATAATGACACCAGTATTACCCAAAGTTCATAGTTTTTGAGGGTTCACTCTTGATTGCTTTGATTTTTACTTTTTTTTTTTTTTCATTTTAAGAGACAAGGTCTTACTATGCATGTCCAGGCTGGAGTGCAGTGGCTATTCACAGGCTCAATCCCACTACTGATCAGCACAGGAGTTTTAACCTGCTCCATTTCTGACCTGGGCAGGTTCACCTATCCTTAGGCAACCTTGTGGTCCTCTGCTCCCAGGAGGTCACCACACTGATGTCAAACTTCGTGCAGATACCCTATCTGCATACCAGGCTACAGTACAGAACTCCTGGACTACAGCACTCCTCCCACCTCAGCCTGCCAGATAGCTGAGACTAAAGGTAAGTGCTACTGTAACTGGTGCTTCTTCTTTTTTTTTTTTATTCGAAGTCTCCCTCTGTTGCCTGAGCTGGGGCTCACCACAGCCTCCATCTCCTGGGCTCTGGTGGTCCTTCCAGAGTAGCTGGGACTACAAGAATACACCACCATGCCTTGCTAATTGTTGTGGCTTTTTTTTTGTAGAGACAAGGTCTCCTAATAATTCCCAGGGTGGTCTTAAACTCGCAGGCTCAAGCACTCCTACTGCTTCAGCTTCCCAAAGTGCTGGGATTACAGACATCAGTGACCACACCTAGCCTACTTTTTCTTTCTTTCTTTCTTTCTTCCTTTTTTTTTAATGAAGGGCACAATGGACAGGACGACAGCAAGAGTATCTGCTGCCTAGTTTTTATTTCTTAAAATATTTTGCCTGATTAAATTTATTTAAAAACCACAAAATTTGTTTATTGGGAAAGCAGAAAAACACATTAAAGAAAATAAAAATTGCCTGCATTTCAGGAGAGACAGATCACTGAAACAATTTGATATATAGACATCTAGGTCTTTTCTTCGTGCCTTGCTTCCTTTCCCCATTCCTTCTTTATTCCTCTTTTTCTTTCTTTTCCTTTCATACCTTAGACTTTTAACCTATTTATCTGAGACATTTTCCCATATTATGTTCTGACAAGAGGGTTTTTAAAGACTAAGCAGTATTTCATTACATAGTTATAGCAATTTATTTTAGCAAACTTTCACTATTGGTTTATAGATTATTTCCATAATCTTGGTTATTAGAACTATTGCTGTAATTTTTTTAAAAAGAAAAAACTGGCCAGACTCGGTGGCTCAGCCTGTAATCTCAGCATTTTGAGAGGCTGAGGCGAGTGGATTGACTGAGTCCATGGGTTTGAGACCAGCCTGGGCAACTTGGTGAGACCTCGTCTCCACAATAAGTCAAAAATTAGCCGGGCGTGGTAGCACATGCCTGTAGTTCCTGAGGCAGAAGGATCGCCAGAACCCAGCAGGTCGATGCTGGGGTGTCCATGAGTGTGCCATTGCACCCAGCCTGGGCGGGGAAATGAGACTCTAATTAAAAAAAAAAAAAAGAAAGAAAGAAAAGGAAAAAAACCCTTCTGTACATGCAATTATTTATACTTGTGCAAATTTTTTCCAAAAAAATTCTTAGAGTAGAATTTATCAAATACATAACTACAGTTAATATTTTTGCTACACATTTCAAGTTGAATTGATTTATATGCCCACCAGTGCACTAATATTTTTATAATACAGTAAGTCCCCTAAATAGGAACCTCTAAGTTGCAAACTTTCAAAGAGGCAAAGATGTGTTTAAATGCCAGTCATGTCCATCTTGCCCTCCTTGTCCTATTGCTGATAATCCTTCAACTCTACCATCCCCCACTTCCTCTCCCTCCTCCAATCAGTAACTCTTCTTGCTCATTCACTAGATGCCAGTCCTTGTATGACAACTGTTGTACTGTAATACTGTACTTTTCAAGGTACTGCACAGTAAGATTTAAAATGTTTATTTGTTTGTTTTTTGAGTTGGAGTCTCACTCTATCGCCCAGGCCGGAGTGCAGTGGCACACTCATGGCTACCACAGCCTCGATCTGCTGGGGCTCAGATGATCCTTCTGCCTCAGCTTTCCAAGTAACTGGAACTACAGGTATGCACCACTGTGCCCGGCTTTTTTTTTTTTTTTAATTGTAGAGAGGAGGTCTCACCAAGTTTTCTAGGCTGGTCTCGAACCTCTGGGCTCAGATAATCCTCTCACCTCTGCCTCCCAGAGTACTAGGATTACAGGCCTGAGCCATCTCACCCAGCTGTGATTTTTTTTATGTATTATTTGTGTGAAAAGTATTATAAACCTATTATAATACAGTGCTATATAGCTGATTGTGTTAGTTGGGTACCTAGGCTACCTTTGTTGGACTTACAAACAAATTGAATTAACGAACACGCATTTGGATCAGAATTCAAATGTAAGAGACTTGCTGTACTTTGCTTTTGAGGACTAAACTCCGACCTTTGTTTTCTCTCACTCTGTGTTCAAATTCCTAGCTAAGGGGTTTTGAGAAGTCATGTCCTACAGATACTCAGCAGACAGATTTTTTTTTTTTTTTGAGTTGGAGTCTCACTTTCTCGCCCAGGCTAGAGTACAGTGGCACACTCTCGGCCACTGCAGCCTTGACCTGCTGGGCTTAGGTGATCCTTCCGCCTCAGCCTTCCAAGTAGCTGGAACTGCAGGCACACACCACCACACCCATCTACTTTTTTTGATTTATTGTAGAGATGAGGTCTCACCAAGTTTTCCAGGCTAATTTCTAATCCATGGACTCAGGCAATCCTCTCACCTCAGCCTCCCAAAATGCTGGGACTATAGGCATGAGCCATGGCGCCTGACCTTAGACAGATTTTTTATTAACCTTATATAATGGGGCTTGCTTTCCAATCTGACTCTGGCATAACATCACACAACAGATAAAGCAGGAAGTCAAAATATTTTATGAGCTGGGCATGATGATTCACACCTATAATCCCAGCACTTTGGGAGGCTGAGGTGAAAGAATTGTCTAAGCCCAGGAGTTTGAGACCCACCTGGGCTAGACCTCGCCTCTGCAATAAATGAAAAAATCAGCCAAGTGTGGTTGCATGTGCCTGCAATCCCAGCTACTCGAAAGGCTGAGGCAGAAGGATCACCTGAGTCCAGCAGGTTGAGGCTGCAGTATCCTCCAGCCTGGACAACAGAGTTAGACTTCAACTAAAAAAAAAAAAAAAAAATTTAGCCAGGCATGGCGGTGCACGTCTATAGTCCCAGTTACTCAGAAAGCCAAGGACGGAGGATCGCCTGAGCTCCAGGAGGTTGAGGCTGCAATAAGTAGTAGCTATGCACTACAGCCTGGGCTACAGAGTGAGATCTCAACTCAGAAAAAAAAAAAAAAAAAGAATTAGCCAGGCATGGTAGCGCACGCCTGTAGTTCTGGCTACTTGGAAGGTTGAGGCAGAAGGATCACCTGAGCCCAGCAGGTGACTCTGGGGTGGCCATGAGCCTGCCACTGCACTCCAGCCCGGGCAACGGTGTGAGACTCTAACTCGGAAAAAAAAAAGAAAGAAGAAACTTTATTTCCTCATCATTCCTTAAGCCACCTCCTTATTTCCACAGGGGCATTCACTTTAATGAGTTCAAAATTCCTTAGATAGAGCAAATCTTTGAATCTACCTATGATCTGTAGTCCCCTGCTTGGAGAAGTGCTGCCTTTCTGGGTAGAACCAATGTAAATCTCACATGTATTGATTTATGGTGTTTTGGGTTTTTTTTTTTGTAACTTCTATAGCTCTAACATGTATGTAGCCAAGCTGCAGTTCAGCCACTTCAGATATACATTCTCAGGATCTTTGTGGCCCAGAATAAATCATCTTAAATATTTTACAGAGTTTGGCATCTTTCATTAACATTTTTATAAAAAGTAATTCGAAGTAGTAACTACCAATCACACAGCTAATGGCTTCTAGAGAGGTTAAGTGGATGTTGCTTTCCAGTTCCAAGGAAAGGAGGTTCACCAGTGTAAGGGACACCAGTGCTAGTCATTGTATAATTTAGAAAGTAAATGATATCTGACACTCTAAAAAGTTCTGAAATCAACTATTCCAATAAAAAGCAAGGCTTCAAATTGCATATATTATCAAATCTCATCTGGAGTCATTCAATTCAAATATTCATGAGCAATGAATAATGAATTGAGTGTAATAACTAGTTATTTCTCTTAATGATTGATGCTTATATGAAAGAAGAAAGATATGCTCAGGGGTGAAGTGTGACTGGACCTCATGATTTCAATGTGAATTTTTTCTCTCTTTGAAATATGTTGTGGGAAATCATGGTTTTCAAAGAACATCTCTTTTTACTTTAAGGCAGGAATGACTTTGGGGAGGGAGTTTGAAATAATAAAAATGACTGGGCTCGGTGGCTCAGTCTGTAATCCCAGCATTTTGGGAAGCCGAGGTGAGAGGATTGCCTTAGCGCGCGGGTTTGAGACCAGCCCAGACAACTTGGCGAGACCTCATCTCTACAATAAATCAAAAATCAGTCAGGTGTGGCAGCACGTGCCTCTAGTTCTGGCTACTTGGGAGACTGAGGTAGAACGATTGCCAGAGTCCAGCAGGTCAACGCTGGGGTGGCCGTGAACGTGCCACTGCACTCCAGCCTGGGCAACAGAGTGAGATTCCAACTCCAAAAAAAAAAAAAAAAGAAATAATAAAAACATTTAAAAAAAGATTTCCAGAGATATGAGATTACTCAAAATACAGGAACATTCAGCACTTAGCTATTGAGCACCTACCATGTTCACAGCCATGAGTAAGGCTAGTAGGTGTAGAAAGTTGATTAAGCTGAGCTTCTGGTCCTCACTATCTAAAAAGGAGGCAATTGATCATAACACAATATAAATGACGTTGGAATTTTGGAAAGAAGAATAAATTCTTTTTGGGAAACAAGTAAAAAAGGGGGTGTGGCTACTCAGGAAAGACCTTATAACTTCTAAGACATCTAGTCATTAAAGTTTATAACAGGGAACATTTAAATGACAACATTAAAAATATAGCAAAGAAACTGAATGCAGTGACTTCCACCTGTGATCCCAGCTACCTGGGAGTCTGAGGTGGGAGGATTGTTTGAACCCACAAGTTCAAGACCAGCCTGGGCAACATAGCAAAACTCTCCTCTCAAAAAAAAAAAAAAAAAGTACACACACACACACGTATATATATATATAGAGAGAGAGAGAGACAGGGAGAAAGAGAGAGAGAGAGAGAGTAAGAGAGAGAGAGCGCACAAGCTCAAAGAGACACTGTTCCCATGAGACAGCTTTTCAGAATGGAGAGCAGTTAGGAATACATATGATCATGAAGCTATGCACTAGTATTATCTTTTTAAAAGTCATGTGATAGGCTGGGCATGCTGGCTCATGCATGTAATCCCAGCGCTTTGGGAAGTGGAGGAGAGAGGACTGCCTGAGTTCACAGGTTTGAGATAAGCCTGGGCAACATAGCAAGACCTCGTCTCTACAATAAATCAAAAAAATTAGCCAGGCATGGTGGCACACGCCTATAGTTCCAGCTATTTGGAAGGCTGAGGCAGAAGGATCACCTGAACCCAGCAGGTCAAGGCTGCGGTGGCCGTGAGCATGCCACTGCACTCCAGCCTGAGTGACAGAGTGAGACTCCAACTCAATAATAACAACAATAATAAATAAAAATCGTGATAATATGAGAAAATTTTTAGGGTTGGTAATGATTTCTCCTCATAAATCTGAAGGCTTTTCCCCATTGTCTTTAGCTTCCTGTGTAGCTTTTGAGAAATTTGTTTTCATTCTTGTTCTAAGTTGTTTGTATGTGACTTGTTGCTTTATGTTTTCGGTTTGTTTGTTTTTTTTCCTTTTCTTCTTTAGAAGCTTTTAGTATGTCACCTTATCCTTCCTGTTCTAAGCAGCTTCCCCTTCTCTCTTGTTGCCTGATCCCAACTGTGGACATGAACATTTCCTTCCTTTCACAGTGGTGAGAGCTAAGGCTTGGCCCAAGATAATTTAACAAGATTTTACTAAATGCCTGAAGATTTCAGAATAAAATTTTAACACAGCCTGGTGCGGTGGCTCACACCTTTAATCTCAGCACTTTGGGAGGTTGAGGCGAGAGGATTGCTTGAGCCCAGGGGTTTAAGACCAGCCTGGGCAACATGGCAAGAACTTGTCTCTACATAAATAAAAAAATTAGCCAGGCATGGTGGCCCATGCCTGTAGTTCCAGCTACTTGGAAAGCTGAAGTGGAAGTATTGCCTGAACCCAGCAGGTCGAGGCTGTGGTGGCCGTGAACCTGCTGCTGCACTCCAGCGTGAGTGACAGAGTGAGACTCCAACTCAAAAAAAAAAAAAAAAAAAAACTAACACATCAGGCCTAATATTTTTTGTATTTTGTTTTATTTTATTTTTTATTTTTGAGTTGGAGTCTCACTCAGTCGCCCAGGCTAGAGTGCAGTGGCACACACTCACAGCCACCCCAGCATCAACCTGCTGAGCTCCAGGGATTCTTCTGCCTCAGTCTTCCAAGTAGCTGGGATTAGAGGCAGAGGCAGACACCACCACATCCTGCTAATTTTTTGATTTATTCTAGAGACGAGGTCTCACCATGTTGCCCAGGCTGGTCTCAAACCCCTGAGCTCAGGTAATCCTCTCGCCTCCATCATCCATAATTCTGGGATTACAAGCCTGAGCCACCACCCCGGCGTATTTATCATTCTTAACCTAAAGCAACTATTCACCTCTTTACCAAAATAGCCATAAGGTTACTTTTCTGATGACTCCTTTCTCTTTTACTTTTCTGTCTTTCTTTCTTTCTTTTTTTTTTTTTTTTTTTTTTGAGTCAGAAGCTCACTCTGTCACCCACACCCCTACGGAAAACTTAACCGGCGGGGCGCAGGCAAAGATCGGCAGGGCGGGGTGTGGGGCAAGCGTGTATGCCTGGGTGTAGATCTCGGGGGGCGCCGTATCA
>CAUYQG010225718.1:0-20907 GCA_963574415.1 Tarsius wallacei | reverse complement strand
AATCAGCAGGCCAGGGACACGGCCAGGGGATAGGGGTGGGGGGCTCGTAACAACACAGCACATACTTGGTCCTAAACCAGGGGACGTGAGGGCCAGCTGGAGACCCCAACTTCACCCAGACAGGTCCCTTAATCCTGACTTGTACCCCACATCTCCACAATAAAATAAAGCTATGGGGAAAAGCTTTGTAAGTTATAAAGTTGCTACGCAAATGTTATTTATTATGAATACAGATAAATAACACATTGCTCTGCTTCCTCGATGAGCTTGAAGTCTTCTGAAGTTAAGACACAATTATAAATAAATACAGCAGTCCCCCTCATCCTTGGTTGTGGTTTATGCAGTTTCAGTTGCCAGGAGTCAACCACAGTCCAATACATTTAGTGGAAATTTTCAGAAATAAACAATTCATAAGTTAAAAAAAAAAAAAAAAGGAAAAAGAAGCAATCATTCACATCCAGATTGCATGGGAAATTGCTGGAGGGACACACAGTGTTTTCGTCCAGAAGAATAAGCTTGAGCTGGAAGCTCTACCCAGGGAGTCTCATGGCTGTTTTCATTTTGTAGACCCCAGGAAAAAAATCATTCCAAGGTCCCCTTTTCTTCTTTATGTATGGATGCCATTTCTCCTTAGTACAAGAAAACTGCTGGGGCCGGGCATGGTGGCTCAAACCCATAAACCCAGCACTTTGGGAGGCCAAGGCAAGAGGATTGCCTGAGCCCCAGGGTTTGAGACCAACGGTAGCACACGCCTGTAGTTCCGGCTACTTGGAAGGCTGAGGCAGAAGGATCGCCGGAGCCCAGCAGGTCGAGGCTGCAGTGGCCAGGAGCGGCCACTGCACTTCAGCCTCGGCAATGGAGTGAGACTCCAACTCAAAAAAACAACAAAAAAAAAGAAAATTGTTTCTGTGAAGGATGATTATAGGAGGTCTGCTTAACCAAACATGAATGTGTCATACACAATCACCCACAAAGCATATGAGAAAAAAATGTAGCCGGGTATGGTGGCTCATGCTTGTAGTCCCAGCTACTCAGGAGGCTGAGGCGGGAGGATCACCTGAGCCCATGAGGTCAAGGCTGCAGTGATCACACCACTGCACTCCAGCCTGTTAAAAAAGAGAAGTATGTAACCTTCCCTGAATTCCCCCCACAGCACAACATTTGTTGGTGTTCTTCACAGCACATACAACGACTGTCCAGTATTTTATCTGCTTGTTTATGTGTTTACTGGTTGTTAGGTCACACTCCCAGTGGGGTCTCCAGAATGTTAGGTCAGACCTGCTGGGGTGTGGGTGTCGAGTGTGCCATCCGGTGCTGCATGAAAGATGTAAAGAATTGCACAGAAGTTAGATTAGAAAATATAGTTTATTTAGAGCCGGGCTCGGTGGCTCAGCCTGTAATCCCGCGCCTTGGGAGGCTGAGGTGAGTGGAATGCCTGAGCCCACAAGTTCGAGACCCGCCTGGGCAACTTGGAGAGACCTCATCTCTACAATAAATCAAAAAATCAGCCGGGTGTGGTAGCGCACGCCTGTAGTTCCAGCTACATGGAAGGCTGAGGCGGAAGGATCGCTGGAGTCCAGCAGGTTGAGGCTGCGGTGGCCGGGAGCGGCCACTGCACTCCAGTCTGAGTGACAAAGTGAGACTCCAACTCAAAAAAAAAAAAAAAATTAAAATTTATATGGAACAAAAATTTGGGGTCTTTAATTATTAAAAGATTATGTTTCCCAGAAAAAGAAAGGGATGTTGGCTTATCATCAAGGATCTCATTAATTTTAGTTTCATAAGTACTATTTGTTAAAAAACATTTTTTTTTGAGTTGTAGTGTCACTCTGTCGCCCAGGCTGGAGGGCAGTGACATGCTTACGGTCACAGCAGCCTCGACCTGATGGGCTCAGGAGATCCTTCTGCCTCAGCCTTCCAAGTAGCTGGAATTACAGGCACGCACCATGACATCTAGCTAATTTTTTGATTAATTGTAGAGACGAGACTCGCCAAGTTGCCCCAGCTGGTCTCAAACCTATGGGCTCAGACAATCCTCTCACCTCGACCTCCCAAAGTGCTGGGATTATAGGCATGAGCCACGGTGACATACTGAGATTTAATACAAGGATGATACTCAAACTCATCCCAAAGCAAGAGCACCCATCTCCATGCAGCCACAGGTCAAAAGGTTGTCTTGAGGATGACTTTGTTGATGAGACAACTTCAAAAAGTATAGTATCCAACAATATTGATTCTATTTTTAAAATACTAAGTACCATGTTTTAAAATACTCTGACCACATTTCACACCAGGGTGACAATATGCTTCAATCCACACCCAGCTTTCTCACAGCTAAAACTTTCAAGCTATGTAACTATCTACTGAGTTTGCAGAGTAATAAAACTAAAGACCAAAGCCAGATCGAACACTTAGAGTTTCTTCACTGAATAAAAGTGGTAGAATATGTTACCCTACTCTTTATATCTTACTAATTCAGAGGAGGCAGGATTCCTAACTTTGAACTAAGGTTTGGAAGTTGTCTACTAATTCATTTCTCTGTTTTTTTATTATAAAAATTGTGATATGAAAATATTTAAGAGATAAAATATTCTTGATAAGAAATTTTTCAAGATTTCTGCAAGAGTTTGTGTGTGTGAGAGAGTGAGAGAGAGAGAGAGAGAGAGAGAGTTACTTACACAAGAAATTAGGGGCATGAAAATGTAGGAGCTATACATTTTCTTAAAATGTTGCTTACGTAGACAGGATATTAGATTATTGGCACTAATAGTTGTGTTGTACTATATGAAGAGTTAATGTTACAAATGTCAGTTTCCTTAGTATAGGACTAGATAGGGACCAAGGCCTGTGGGTGCCCTGAACTGTGGACGTTTGCTGTTCTCTGACAGTTCACGCATGGAGTTTGGCCCACTTTTAACATGCAGACTTTTTTAGAAATATAGAAGTACCAGTTCAGATTTGTACCTTTCTTTCTTCCATAACCCAGTCATTAGAAATATTCTATGAGTGTATCTCTAGGTTCTATTGTGGTTAGTTGTCTCTTTTCTTATTTACTCCTTTAAATTTAGGTAGTAAAGATCACCTGTATTGGAGTCCAGAAATGCTGTGTTCTTCTAGTCACAAAGTTGTTTTTCTTGTTGTGTTTTTTCATTGTCCACTTTCTTTAGCCCCAGAGACTCTTTGCCACTTTCATTACCATCTGTGACCTGTATCCTTAAAATCATGGTCCAATGGGCCCTTCTTTGCGATGTATTCCCTTTCGTGATTACAAATTTTTCACTTTTGTTTGGTTATGTTTTCTTTGATTTGCTTCTCTTCTGCTTCTAAGTTTTCTTGGAAGAAAGTGGCTTGTCCTTGTCAGTTAATTAAAGCATTTATTATATGACTGTCTTCTTATATCAAATGTAATCTTCGGGACTTCTGCCTCTTATACATAAATTAATTATCCTTGGACGCTCAGCAATGTGGCTTTGTTTTCAAGGAAGATGGAGTCTTCTTTTGTATTTATGTTTTTTCCGAAATGAATAAGGGTGCAAAAGTCTGTTTCCAGATGGCCAAAATTTTACTGACATCTCTGAACGCTCAGCATCTGTATAAACATTGGACTCACTTCAAAGAATGCTTTATGCAGGAGAAAAATACAACTTAGACACCATAAATGCTCACCTACTGCAACTACCTAAATATCTACTTTGATCTCATCCTCTTGAATGATTTTGATCAATGACCAGTTAAAAAGATTAAAGATGGGAAAAATGAAGAAATGCCAAGTTTTATACTATCCATTGTGAAACATTATGCTAAACCACATTTACCAATAAATAAATGGTCTCCTATGTTTCCTTGAGCTGAGGCCTTGAACATGTCCTTGTAAATACAAAATGAAAATTAGGAAAATAGATGTCTTATAATGAACATCAGTAGGATCTGTATATGATACTGAAGGCATAATTCATTCAAGAGGCTGAGCAACTGACAATCAATGCTTTGAGCACAAACTCACATTATGATTTTGACAAATTCACACTATCAATTTGAAAAGGAATAGTGAGGCAAAGCTACAAAATTCTACTTTTATAAAAAAGAAAACTAACTGGCATGTGCGAAGGAAAAATCTTGGACTCTGTTTTTATTATCATTTTGCTCTTCTCAAATGAGCAAATCATCTACAGAAGTAAAAGCCTTAGTAGTAATTTAATTCTGATGATCTAGAATGAGGATATAGCCAGAAGAGAGATTAGAAACACATCATGGCAATGGAATCAGAGTGAACAGTTGTTGGCATTTGTTATCTGGAGTCCTCTACAAAGTCATGCGAGCTCAGGATGCTAACACATGGTCTAGGATTGAAAAAAAAATTGTGAAGAAACAAGAATGAGGCAAGATGTTGGCCTGCAGAAGTCTATGATTTTGAAAGTGATTGAGTTTTTCAAGGTGGTTATCAGTGGTGGGCCCAGTCTAACTCCAGGGAAGAAAATTTAGGGATGCTTGAATACAACCTCACAAGTTATCTCGGGATGAGACAGATCCTGCATATCTCAATGTCCTACTCACATTTATATTTGGTAGACATGAAGTAAGGTCTGGTGAAATGAGGAAGAGATTTGGAATCCAGTGATATGAGTTCAAGAGTTTGTTCTGCAACTTATAAAGCATAAACTTGAGGCAATTTTTTAACTTATCCCAATTTTATTTTCTGATTGGCATAATGAGAGTATCACTATTATCACTACCACTATTACTATTCCCAGAACAAAAGTGATCTAATACTGTTGAGACTATATTAAGGATATATTTGAAAACAGTTTTGTACATAAAACAATATTTGAATTTCTATTATTTTAAATAAGTAATAATAATTAAATGTCCACTTTTTTGGATATGAATCTATGCAGGAAAATTTGTTATATCTATTTGAGTTTTCAGTTCTTCAGTAATCTATTACTTCATTAAATGCCCTCAAACCAAAATATTAATTAGATAGAAATATTTAATTTGCCTGATATTAGTTAAATTCAGAAAAATTATGTTTTATCATCAACACTTAAGATGACTCATAATACCTTTAATCCTGAAAAAACATCTACATTATAAACAATCATTAGCTAATTCTATATCCAAGTGTTATAGTTTTTTAAAAAATGAATTGATCACCATGTACTGTGACTGTCTTATAAATTTACTTCCATAAAAAATGAGCTTTGATTTTGGCCCAAGATGAAAGAAACTTAGAGTTGATAGTGCCTTAATTGAGACAGACTATGGGATGACGTCCAAATTATGTGTTTCTAGAATGGCAAAGAAAATCTACTTCAACAGGGTGTTCTTTGAAAAAGTCATTTCTCTTGAAGTTCTCAAAAAGGGACAGAATAGGGAACAGACTATTCTGAAGCCTTTGAATCTAACAAAATGAAAGTTTTTTTTTTAAACAATCTTCATAGACTGCCAGATTTTTTTTTTTTTTGCTTTTGATAGAAGAGATACACAAAGGACAATATTAACAAAAATTTTAGATTATTATAAAAATCACCATGAATTTTGACAAGAATAGGATTTATTTTCAAATGTTTTTAAGGAAAACTCTACATAAGTATTTAACAGACTATCACAAGAAAAAGCATGTGTACACTGCAGTGCGTGTAAAAATAGTTTCTAAATATCCATTTGGAAGCACCTTATAAATCTCTTCAATTAAATTGCAAATCAAAGGGGAAAACGCCCTGTTTGGTCTCCCTCGGAGTCAAGACCACAATTTTGCTTCCTTTTGACTCTTGGGAATGCCAAATGTAATGCATGTTCAGTAAACAGTCAGAATAACCCACAGACTTCCTTGCATTATGTTTAGTAATTTGTGACTCCTAGAGAAGTTAAGCAACAATTCCTCAGAGAAATCACCCAACTAATCCAATAACAATTTGAGTATTTCAGGCCTCTTCTGTTTCTACACTGGCCAAGTACAAGCATATACTCTGGCATTTGGATACATACTAGTGCCTCTACAGAAAGCACCATATTCTCCAGAGATCTGGCAAGTAACAGATTTCATCTTGCCAGTGTAGAAATAGCATTAGAGCAAGACTAATTGCTGGAAAGCCTGTTCAGAAAGATTTGTCATTCAGGATGGTAAAAATAATACTGCTTTTCAGCGTACATTCAAACTTTTTTTTTATTTCCAGTGTTTAATAGAGATCAAAACATTTCCATTTCTACTAGTGAATGCATTTTATGTAATGCAACTATTTCCTTTGATTTGAGTTCAAGCAGAGAAGCTAAAATGAAAAAAAGTCTGTCTAGACGTACCATGTTTGTTCCTTGTGTAAGATGAAATTTATTAAGCCTGAAATGTGGCTTAAGGAAGTATTTATACGTTCCATAAATATCTTATTGAAAAGTAGAAATGCCAAAAAGAGAGACCACTTGGAAACACTTTTGAAAATGAGTAGCCTCTAAGCAGGTTAGACTTGCAGTGATGAATCTAGAGATTTATATTCAGGGAACCTACCAAGCTATCCTTGACTGATCCCAGTTCAGTCTGCTGCACTGTACTAGACATGCTGCCTTCTTGCTTACAAAAATTACCGCCGAATATCCCAATCTGTAGTGGTAACAATCAGCCCCTCTCATGACGTTATTAACCTGATTTTTTTTTTAAATCTTCTCTAGTAAAACCCAGTGTGTCTGATTATTTTAACTTTTGGCTCAAGCCTCCAATTTTTAAAAGAATGTTTTCTTCTAGAGTTGCAGTCATAATTCAACATGACTTCCATTGTGCAGGGCCAGATTGCCACGGTCGTATCTGAACAAGATCCAGATTCAGTCCATTTCTTCACTCTCAACCTTTAATAGTAATGTGAACACAGTTGTTAGACTTCTAGCATCTTGTTTCCTTATCTACCATTCTATGAGCCCGAGAAAGCATATCTGTGACTTGTAACACAAGAGAGCTAACATAACCACAGTAAATAAAAGAGAAACATGTTATGACGTTAAGCCATGTGCACTGTTTGGCATGCATTCAGTTAACTGTAGCTGAAAAAATAACTGTGAAGCTCCATGTCCCATTAACACTGTGTTAATTATTGTCATTGTCTCATCAGTGGTTTGTTTATGACAGCTCTGGCTGACAGGAATAGTGGGATGTTCTGTCAAGGCCATCACCTGAAGTGATTTTTACTGGCAAAAGATCATTCTTCCCTTTACTCAACTGTGTTAGGGGAGCCAGGGTTTCATTAACACCAAGCACAATTGCTTGCAATAGGCCAGCTTTTAAATGTTTCAAATAATTGGTATAATAGTGTCTTTCTCTTTCTAGCATTATAGTTAACCAATTCACCTTCTAAACATGAGAAAGCCCCTTAAATCTCGCTCAACTCAAAATAATTTCATTCAATGTCAGTCAAATATAAAAGGGAAATGCTGTCTCATTGGGGACGACTTTTTTTTTAATACTGATAGGATTTTTTTTATTCTTTGATGTGTGGCACTTGTGAATAAAGAGTGCTTCCACAGGGGGGAAAAAAGTCAAGGAAAAAAAAACCACAGTAATTTGCACACACACACTATTCACCTAATATGAATCATTGTCCTTTTTCTTTTAAATCTCTCTCAATGGGAGAACTGTATGTTGCTACAGATTCTTTGGAAGAGACTGATAATCATTACTTTTTTTCTAATTATTTCCCTCTAGATATAGACATAGATATAGATTATATGAGAGAGATAGCTCCATTTCATTTCACCTATGGTATTCACCGCTTACTTTTTAAAGGAAAGAAAGACTGCATTATTCTTATCATTAAAATTGTTTTATCACAGCTTAGTTATTTCTACAAGAGAAAATATTTCAAGCTAAATGAAAGTTGCTTGAAATTTCAAATTCACAGATTAATTCTACTTTAATGATAAGATGATATTCCTGCCCATATCAATGCCTAATTTTAATTCCAGGAACATATTTTCTTATGAATATTGGTTTTTGTTTTTTTCCTTATTGACTGTTAATACAATTCTCTACAACATTGGATGTGGACTGTAATCCACAATTTAAGAATTGCATGTTTTCAATCATTCATTTTCCACATTTATGTTATTAGAATCAAATTTGCTGTCCTGTTTAATTTGCAATACTGTTGTACAAATATGAATTTTATGGTTAGGATAGTACATAGTTTCCAAAATGTAAGAGGTATTATTCATAGCTAGACCTGTACCATAAGTAGGTACTATAAGTATGATGATTAATTTTAAGTGTCAATTTGGCTAGGCTACAATAGCCAGTTGTTTGGCCAAACATCAGTCTAGATGTTACTATGAAGATGGTGTTTTAGAGATATTATTAATATTTGAATTAGTAGATTTTGAATAAAGCAGATAACACTTTTTGCCACAGTAAATAAAAGAGAAACATGTTATGATATTAAACCACATGCACCCATCCAATCAACTGAAAACCTTCAGAAAACAGAACGATGTTCTCCCAGGAGGAAGGAATTCTACTCTCTCTAGACTGCAACCTGAAAATCTGCCTGAGTTTCCAGCCTTTTGGATTATAGACTGCAACATCAACTTTTACAGGAAATTCCCGCCAGTCATCTTGCCCCTTCAGTTTTCAGACATGTCACCTCCACCATAACAGAAGCCAGTTCCTTAAGATAAGTCTCTCTCTCTTTCTGTCTCCCTTTCTCTCTCTTTTTTCTCTACTCCCTACCCCCTCTACTCCCCCCCGACACACACACACACAGACATACACAACTTATTGGTTCTGCTTCTCTGGAAAGTACTAATATAGGGTTTATTAAAAGAAAATATATACATTTAAATACCCCTCCCTTAAACTGAAGGCAGACTCTCTCCCTGGATAATAATAAATAAATAAAAGCTTGGACATTTTGAAGCAAGGTGTTCTCTCTCATACTGTCAGCATCACTTTCTGCTCCAAGACAGTCAACAAATCCTGCCAGTAGACACCCGTTCCTACTTCCTCTAGTGTCTGCAAGCATGTGAGTCATTAATCCTCATGCTTACTGGAGTTTGGTTTGGCTTTGGCACAGTATGCTTTCCCTAGCAAACCATAATTGATTCTGAATAATTGATCAGTGACGAACATTCAATTTTCTTTATCTTCTCTTCCTCTCATTCTCCTATGATATATGTTTTCTTTGGGGAACGATTTTCCATTTTAAAAAAAAGCCCCAAATGCATGCCCTTTAGCGATCAAATCAATGTATGTTGTTTGCTGCCAATTCACATCAGCTCCAATGTGACTTCTCTTGGAGGACTCTTAGGGAACCCTAATTAGTGTCCCATTGTATCCATTAGTTTTCAATAAGGAAGTAAACTTCTAATGTAAAGACCTCGGAAATATTTACATATGACTGTTTTGCTATTTATCTAGCCACCACACTGACTTGCTTTTTTCAAATATCCTTTGATGAGGACTGTTATTAAAACCACTAAACCCTCCATGAGTCATGGAATCTAGGTGGACAAAGACACACCTAAAATCAGAACCTGTGATACTCATTATATTCTTCATTTTTCTCTTATATAAAAGTAAGATTACATTACAATATTAGCACACTTCACTAATTATTATAATTCTTTAGACACCAGAAAAAACCTCCTGCCAAAGCAGAAGTAACAGGTTCTTTGAGGAAAGTAGTCTTCAGAAAATTCATGCATATTATTACATTAGAGAGAAGCGGACCACTCTTAGGCCAAAGGCATGCTTAGTGTAAGATGCAAAATTAAGCTTACTTATTTATTGAGGTAAAATATCTACTTTTATCTTATCTGTCAAACACAGATAATAAATGAAAAGTAACAAACTAGAGTATGTGAGAAACTGTTGCATTCTGATATTTCGAGGCGCATCACACACACGTCTCAGATACCTCTATTTAATCTATTGTTTACTTTGGATGAAATGCCGTTCTTTCTCTTTCAACCTCTAAAAAAAATATTATCACTGCCTTATCTTTATGAATTTTTTGCTGTTTCAGTTACACCTTCTGTGATTATAAATTATAACTTAATATTCCACTTAATCAAGTGTATGAAATTAATATTTACTAGGTAGCAACTGTATGCCAGAAATGGAGTCTAATTATGGAAACAGAGCTGCAGTCTTATTTTTTTTAGTTTTTAGTTTTAGAGTCAAGGGCTACATGTGCAGGTTTGCTACATGGATATATTGTGTGATGGTAGGGTCTGGGCTTCTGTTGATCCTGTCGCCCAGGAAGTGGGCGTGGTACCCAGTGGGTAGTTTTGCAACACTTACTTCCCTCTGTCCTTTCCCCTTTTATGTGTCCCCAGCATTTGCAGTTCCTATCCTTACACCCATGTGTATTCAGTGCTTAGCTCCCACTTATAAGTGAGAACACACAGTATTCAGTTTTCTGTTTCTATGATATTTCATTTAGATAATTCAGCTCCATCTTTGTTGCTACAAATGACATGATTTTGTTCTTTTTTATGTAGTACTCCATGATGTATTTGCACTACATTTTCTTTATCCAGAAAAGAAAACCTAGTTTGATTCCATATTTTTGCTATTATAAATAGTGTACAGCCTCATTTTGTCATAAAACCTCCCAAGACAGCGGTCTCTATTACTTTCTCCATCATCTCATCCTGCATCTCACTCAAGCTCCTCCCTCAGTCCCCTTCACAACACCAGAAGTGTTCTTTTCTGCTCTGCTCTCGTCTTACTGTGCATTCACCAGAATATCTTCTTCTTGAATTGTACCTCCTGCTCATATTTGGGAACATGTGCTCTCTGCTTTTCCTTTTCCTGTGTTGGGTGCTCCTTTTCTGTTTTCTTATTCACTCCCCCTCCTCACACTAATGCAGCCCAGTGCTCTGTGTCTCCATTCTCTCCCTGGATAACTTCTGGGTAATCTCATATAGCTCTCAGGCTGAAAGCATAGCATAGAACCTGTGCATTCCCAGATTCAAAGCTAGGATCTCAAACTCCAACAGGATACTAGATTTCACACTTTAGATTTCATATTTAATGTGTCTAACTTCAAATTATTGATTTCTACATTTTAAATCTACTCCAAGTCTCTCAAAACTAGAAATCTTTACAGTGTTGCACATGCAGATAGAGAAAGCATAATGTATGCAAACAAATAAGGAAAAAAATTATCCTATATGACCTTGTCAATATCAAGTTTTTTAAAAATAAATTATGGTGAAGTGTATGAACTTGAGAATCACAAAATACTGCTTTTTAATAAAGAACTCACCATCTTATTAGCTTTTTAGTAAGTTACTTAATCTATGACTTCTGAAATAACTCATGACAAGCTACTTAATCTCTGTAAATGTCAGTTCTCTCAACTGTTAAATTTGGATGACAATAGTAATTATGACATTAGCTAGTAGTAAGTATTAAATGAGATAATCTGTCTAAAGTCTATAATCATATTTATCCATTCATTTATTTCTTTGAGTCATTCAAGAAATATGTATTATAAGTCTAATATATTCTATTCTGGTATTGAGGATACAGAAACAATCAAGACAGACAAAGGTTCAGCTACCATGAAGCTATAGCCAAATTGGAGAAGAAAGTCAGCATTCAGGTAAAATGGTAATCATGCAAGCTATATAGATTATGACACATGGAATTAAAAAACTCCATGTGTGAGAGAATAATAGAACCCAGGGGTAGCTGTGTAGAAGATAAGATTTGGGCTGAGACTTGAGAAAGAAAGATCTCTCCATGCAAAAAGACGAGAAAAGGCCATTCTTTGCGAGGCATCAAGGACAAAGGAACTGATGCAGGAAAGATCTTGGCATCTCTTAGGTATAGATGAGACTCCAGTCTGGGCTAATGAGGCAATACAATATTAGCAACAACAAAAAGTCACTATTACTTCTAACTTGCAGGGGCAAAAACAAAGACGTGGTGTTACCAGAGACCAGGAGCAGAGTCACCCAGCAGAAGACAGAATCTTAGTTGGTGCATCCAAAGGAAGTTGGATCCAAGGAGAAGGCTCAGCCACTATTAAAGATGCTGCCCCAGAGAGAGGGAAGGATAGTTATCTTTTAAATGTTCCTTCATTCCTTCATCCATTAAATCACCAGTGACTTTCAGTTACTGAACCAATAAGATGCCAGGTGACACAATAACCTGGCAAATAAATGCAGCCTAAGAATTCAGTCCCCAAATGCCCAGCAGAAAAAGCAAATGGCAAAGAAATTGATCTGACAGTAAGTTGACTCAAAACTAGAAGATTCTTAAAAGTTATACGGGTTAAATCCTTTAATACTTTGGGCAAATAACTCCATTGTGCAGGGAGAAAAATGAATTCAGAAATATTACACTTTTAAGGACACAAAGAAAATACTGCTTGATGCTGATATAAGGAAATAGAAAAATCAGACAAAATTCTTGGATCTATGTGTTGGTGTATGACTGGTCAAGACTACACTTACAGGCTCTTTTTAGTTAACTTCCTGAAATGTGGCTGTATATGAAAAACCAGGAAGAAATTTCAATGGTGACCTTTGTTTCTATTTAAAAAAAAAAAAAGAAATAGAAAAAGAAGCTCTTAGGTTGACGTAGACTGACCCACTTTGGGGCTATCTAAACTTAGGGATCTTGGAAAGTGCACAGAGTAAGAGAAACATTTAGAAGATACTAAAGTTTTTGCTATTAAGCTAAGTAGCATATTGAGCAATTTATTTGGATGATATAAGATATGACCATATTGCATCTCATTCTATAGAGTTATTCATGTTATGCACAATTTTTTCAAGTACTAGAATAAAAGTAGAAGTAAAGAGGATAAATCAAGGGCTTGATCTATGTGTAAGATTTTCAGGGAAGACAAAGAAAATAAGAGAAACAGATTGGTTGAGGATATAATCAAGTGATTAACTATGGGTTCTGTCTTGATCAGAAAACTGAGCTCAAGAAGATGCTGATATTTATGAGCAAAAATGCAGGGATCAAATACATGAGGTCTACAGAAGTCAAACAGCAGTTGAGAAGGAGTGAAGGAATGAGAGAGCTGAGATAAAATAGAGGTTGGAGAATGATGGTAATGATGCATTGAGTCTATGAATGAGATGGAAAGTGGCTGACCAGAATGGAAATGAGTTCTCTTTCAGAAGTTCTTGGTGCTACAAACCTAGGGTGTTAGAAAGTTTTTCTCATAGATTTGGGATTTATCCGGAAATTATTTATCAAAGGTAGCAAGTATTATTAGATCTATTAGTCACCTCAAAAACCTCACTGGTTTACAATAACAAACATTGTGTCTCATGCTCAGTCTGAGGTTTGACTTCATTCAGTTGATCTGGGTTGGGCTCACCTGGACTACTCTGCTCCAAGTTGTGGGTCTGGGAGACTTTGCTCCAAGATTTACGTGTGTTCATTTTAGAGGCCAGGCTGATCAAGAAGCAGGTACCTGGGTATGCTCTTTTCATTGCATGTGACAAGAGCTCAAGAGGCAAGCCTAACCATACAAATAAATTAGAATCTCAAATCAATTCATAACTCCTAAAATCCCATTGGCCAACATAAATCCCATTTTACTGAAATTAATCAAAATTTGAAATTAATAAGTGTTATTTTCTAATGTGTTGTATTACAAAATCATGTGGCAAATTCTGCAGTCAAAGGCAGAGAGTAAAAAATGCAAATGATGATGTAATAAGAATGAAGACAAATGATATAAATCATGTGCTTCAATGGTCTTTGAGACTATTGATAAGTGGATAGGTCAACAGATGCCTGCAACAGAAAGAGATAGAATAGGTAGAATTGAGTACAAAGAACACATGATCCTTCTCACCCAAAAGCACAGAAGAATAACAATCTGGACAGAGCAATAAGGCAGTGCACAAATAGAAATCACCATTCCTCCACCTTCGCTAACCAGAAAACACAGGTGCGAAGGAATGATAATTGTTAGTCATTGGGAGCTGACTTGTGTAACACATGCTTTAGAAAGACAGAACGTATTGATACTGCCTATATGAAATTAATTAAAGACCTCAAGGTTAGAAATATGATAGGTGTCTGAATTTTATTAGGATGTAAGCATAGCTAAATCATAAGTTTTTCTTTGATGTTTTCTCCCTCCAAGCTCCCTCTTCATAGTCCCCCTGGGGTTGCCTGCAAAATTAAGAAACTTTTTTTTCTTTTGAAGAACAATGGGCTATAGGTCATGCTCGCTGACCTCCTTGATGGTATCCAGAAGTTCAGTGACCAAAAGGGTGTGAGTAGGTTTCATCAATAAGGATTTCCCCTCTCACATCCATTGTTCCCAAGTTTGTAACTTCCCCAATTACTCTATAAATGACATAAACCTAAGACTGGTGTTTAATATGTTTTTCAGGGCTGGGCTTGGTGGCTCAGCCTGTAATCCTGCGCTTTGGGATGCTGAGGTGAGTGGATTGCCTGAGCCCGAGGGTTCGAGACCCACCTGGGCAACTTGGCGAGACCTCATCTCTACAATAAATTAAATCAAAAAAATTAGCTGGGCATCGTAGCGTGCACCTGTAGTTCCAGCTACTTGGAAGGTTGAGGCGGAAGGATAGCCGGAGCCTAGCAGGTCAAGGCTGCGGTGGCCGGGAGCGGCCACTGCACTCCAGTCTGGGCGACTGAGTGAGACTCCAACTCAAACAAAACAAACAAACAAGATGTATTTCAGACTCTGCATTCTGGTAGACCATCTGACATCAACTGGACCAGTGATCCATGAACCCCGCCCAGAAACTGATTTGGTGCACATAGACAATCTGGACACCTTTGGTGATTTCATCCCCAATCAATCAGCAGACACAATTCCCTAGTCCAGCCTAACAAATTACCCTTAAAAATTTGAGCCTCTGAATTTTCAGAAGGTAGATTTGAGAAGTATCCTACATCTTACTCGCTCAGCTGCTTTGTGAAGTTATGCTATTTCTCTACTACGGCAACTACTGTCTTTGTCTTGGCTTTTCTGGGCAAGGGCATAACAATATTTATCAACATTATCTTCACAAAGTAAACACACATCCCTTTTTTAGGGTTTAGTGATCAATTACTCAATTGAAGTTTTTGTCTCTGAGTAAACAACAGAGTAAAACTATGATTGGAAATTTAAAGAACCTGTCTTTAATAATCTCCATGTCAGAAGCAGAAACGCCCAAAGCCAAGTCAATTATTATGGAAGAATTTAGGATTTTCCTCTTGAGTACAGTAAGTAAAAAAATAAGAAAATTTCTCAAATTAATAAGCAATTATTAATGTGCTACCATGCAACAGGTATGGTTCTAACAACAATGAGAAATATATAAAAGGATTGTAAGAAAAGCAATCATTTTCATAAGATAAAATTGATGACAGTATTAATGTCGCTTGGATTAAGGCTATACTGGAGATGTTTAACTAATTTATATCCTGAGATGAGGGGAAAATATCATGAAGGACACATCTAACAACCTTCCAAATTCGGAGAACAATTGCTATTTCTAATGTAATTTATAATCCTGTTCTTCTAACTCACTGTTTTCACTTAAAATTTAACATTTTAAATGTTATGTATTTCTTGCTCATTATTCAATATTTACTGATCTCAAACATTAAAAACAAACTAAAAATTGCAGTTGACCAGCCGGGCTCGGTGGCTCAGTCTGTAATCCCGTGCTTTGGGAGTCTGAGGTGAGTGGATTACCTGAGCCCGCGGGTTCGAGACCTGCCTGGGCAACTTGGCGAGACCCCATCTCTACAATAAATAATAATAATAATAATAAATTAGCCGGGTGTGGTAGCGTGCGCCTGTAGTTTCAGCTACTTGGAAGGCTGAGGTGGAAGGATCGCTGGAGCCCAGCAGGACGAGGCTGCGGTGGCCGGGAGTGGCCACTGCACTCCATCCAGTCTGGGTGACAGAGTGAGACTCCAACTCAAAAAAAAAAAAAAAATTGCAGTTGACCTTTGACCAACATGGGTTTGAACTGTATGGGTTCACCTATATTCAAAATTTTTTTGCATAAATATATGGGACAATTTTTTGGAGACCTGCTAAGATTTGAAAAAACACCTTGCAGATGAATTGAGTCACTATAAGTGTTGAAAAAAATTAAGAAAAAGGTATGTCATGAATCCATAAAATATATGTAGATACTAGTTTATTTTATCATTTACTGCCATAAAATATACACAAATCTATTATTAAAAGTTGAAATTTCTACAGCTATAGCATCCCAAACATGCCCAATGTATCAAAACTTGCTCACACAAACACAAGCAGAACATGGTACCATTCACAGTCGAGAGAAATGTAAACAAACATAAAAATTCTGTAATAAATTATAACTTCGCAAAATTAGCTGTAGTACATACTGAGCTGCTGTAATAACTTCATAGCCACCTACTGTTGCTAGTGCCTTGAGCTCACATGTTGTGGTTATCTGCTTAAATCACCATGTGACACCTCTGCTCTCTCTGTAAGCAGTTCATCTCTCCAATAAATTTTGTATTACAGTAAAAACTGATCTCCTGCAGTTTTTGTGTATTTTTCATCATGTTTAGTGCCATACCACAAACCTTAAATAACACCATAGGATACATATAATGTGCCACTAGTGATGCTGGAAATGTCCCCAAGAAGCAGAGAAAAGTCTTGACATGACAAGAAAAAGTTGAATTTGTTTTTTTTGTTTTTCTTTAATCAGATTCAGTTTAATTATTTTTGTGGCCATGTTTTCAGAAAGCATACAGTGACTCTCATGGCTTTCTAGGTACATGCAAGTGTATACACATCATGACACAGCCCTAGCCTAGTGGACTTATCCTCAGATAGGAACAGAAGCAGAAGACATGTGTTTAGATGCATACATCCAAAGTCAGAGACTTGTTTCCTTAAATTGTTTTCTGTGCCTCCACAATGGCTTCTTCCCTCAGGTTTCTATGGAATTATAATAGTCAGCTAACCTCGCTGAATAAAAGGCACCAAGCCCACACCTCAGATTTTAGCAGTAGCTTGTTAAGTTCCCTCAGCAACCTGATGAAAAAGGTTCAAATAAAACATGGGTTCAGGGCTGGGCATGGTGGTTGATATGTACTGTCATATCAAACTGTAGTTGCTTGCCATTTCAGATAGATGATTCACCTTGTAAACAAAGGATGGAAATTTACTGTATCAATACATATGGTAGTGTACTGTACATGTATTTTCTCCTCCTTATGATTTTCCAAATATGTTTTTTCTTGTATATACATACATATACATACATATAACTTTTAAAAAGTAACTATTTTTATGTTATTGGTAAGGCTTTTGATTAGCAGGAGGTTATCTGTAGTTAAGATATTGGGAAGTCAAAAGTTATAGATACCCTTTTGATTATGAAGGGAATTAGTGCTCCAGCCCCTGCATTGTTCAAGGACCAACTATAAACCAATACACTCTGATACCACAATTAACAAAATCTCTATTCATATTCAAATGTCTCAGGTATTCTTCCATCAATTTATCTGATTGTTTAATCATACCACTCCTGTTTACAGCAATTATATACACATATATACTCTTTTTATAATCTTGTTTCAGAGAAGCTTAACATATTTTAAAATTTTTAATATAGCTGTATATTTTTGTAAAGTCTGGTTCTGTATAACTTTCTATTCATTTTGCTCCAAATTCATCTCATGTGTACATTCATTCTATTTCTAAAACCTTTTGCTATTCCTATCGCTAAGACATTTTTATTCAGCAAGACACATCTAAAATAGATTTATCTACATTCACTTACATAACCAACCATATTTATAATTTATATTCCCAAGCACATTTCTTTCAAGAATTATTTAACATTTATCCATTGTTAAAATGTCTTTGAAAATGAAATCTCAAATATAAATAAAAGGTATGGCTGAATGAATTTGGCTATATAGAAGGGTTAAAGTGACTGTTACTTTAAAAATACACACATAAGTGCACATACAAGCCCCACAAATGAATGGAAAAAATATGAAAAAATGGGGAAATATGTGCAGTATATGATATACATAGTTAATGTCCTTAATATAAAAAGAGCTCTGTAGAATCAATTATATTTTTAAATTATAACAATAAAATGATAAAAGATAAGACCAGATAACTCACAGAAAACATGTAAATGTATTGAACTTATATCAAAATATATTAAAAAGTATTAAAAATGAATACCTATACAAGCACTCCTCAACTTAATCTGGCTCGATTTACAATTTTTTGGCTTCATGATGGTGCAAAAACAATACCCACTCAGTAGAAAACTTAATTCAGTTTTTGAATTTGATATTTTCTCAGGCTAATGATATGCAGTACGATACTCTTTGGTGTACTGTGTTCAATACATTACAGAAGACAGTTAATACTTTATTGTAAAATAGGCTTTATGTTAGATGATCTTCCCAACTGTAGTTTAATGTAAGTGTTTAAAGCATGTTTAATTAGGCTAGGCTAAGCTATGATGTTTGGTAAATTAGCTGTATTAAATGCATTTTGACTGACTTGACAGTGTTTATGTATTTTCAGTCTACAATGGATTTATCAGGATGTATCCCATTGTAAACCAAGGGGCATCTGTATCTTAAAATGGTAAAAATCTTTTTCTTTAATAATAAAATAGTCAGTGATGACTCAGATATGAGAATAAAGAACTGTACGTTAAAATAAAGGCTCTGGATGACACGACAATAAACATTAATATATCTAAAGTCTATTATTTAACAAATCTTATTGTAATCAGAGTCCTGGATTCAAGTGGTTGGTCTGTTACTTGTTTGCTATATAATCTCAGTAACTTTATTCTAAGAGTCTTAACTTAAATTTCTGCATAATGAGAGCATCATAAGCATCTAACAAGGTGATTGCAACATAAACATTTTAACACACACATACTTCCCGGCAAATGATAACTGTTCTTCAAATGAAAGCTGCTAGTTTCTCATCATTCTCTTTTATCTCTTTCTTTTGCTCTTAAGATAATTATAGACAAAAACAAAGCTCAATTTACAAAAATGTTAACCAAGGTGTCATCTCTAACAGTAAAATAGGAGGGCATAGATTTAATACATTGTCACATTCATTCAATGGAATAATCTGTGGCTATTTAAACCATATCATGGGAAATATTATAGAAATTTAATGAGATTATTTAGAAAAAAATGCTCAAGTAATATTTATATACCAAAAAATTGGTTGCATGAATAGTATATGTTATATTACCAAAATTTTGTTTATGTGTGCAAGGGAAAAGTGGTCATGTGTGAGGGTAGGTGTTTATGTGTGCAGGTCACGCATGGGCATCATATGATATGTGTGCTTGTATGATGGTGTGCAAGTATGCACAGCCATAAAGAAAGACCAGAAGTCCATAGACATTCATATATTCAAAAATATTTGATGAATTCCTGCCATAAAACCATACTAACTTCTGATGATTATAAAAAGTAATAAAAGACAAATACAAACCTTAGTTTACAGCAAACAATATATTGGAGAGACAGATATTGTTAGGATTATTAGGATAATATCAAAAATTGATTTCAGATTGCAACTGGAAAGATGCCACAAAGGGACAATGTGACGAGAAAGCATGTAATAAGGACACTGGCTTTTAAAAGAAGATCAGATCGGGCTTCCCTGCTAAAGACACAATTGAACTAAAATCTGAAAAAAGAGCTGGAGATACATAGCCAAAAGGGGAAGAAAGATAGCTCAGGGGATGCTTTGAGGTAGAAAGAAGCAAAGGAATTTGGTGTGACTTTAATAGATAAGCCTGGTGCTCAGTGAGGCTGGAGAGGCAGGTGGGTGACAGATCAAACTAGGTTTATAGGACATTGTTAAGGAGTTTGAAGAGACAGGCACATAAGGAAAATGACCCGATATCTGTTAGGAGAATGTTCCTCTGGCTACAGACTAATGGAGAGCAAAAGTCCACGAGGAGAACTGTGAACATTTGAGTAATGCAATTGCCAGGTGATGGCAGCCTGAACTGGGATAGAGTTGGTGGAAATGGAATGCAGTGATGGATCTGGGAACTCCATATGAGGTGAAACTCAAGTGATAGAGCAATAATCGAACATGAAGAGTGCAATGTGGATATAATAGCATCTACCACATGCAGTTATGAGAATGAAAAAAAACAATGCCATTTCAGCACTCCACACAGGGCCAGACACAGAAAGGGACAATGCTGAGAAAGAGCAGATAAAGTTGACTTTTAGAACCCTTACTTGTGTAACCAAATAGATAGCATTGCCATTCATGGAGACAGAAATACTGGAACAGCATCAAGTTTGAGGGAGAAGATCATAAATTCGGTTTTAGATGAACTGACCTGAAATTACTTTCAAAATATCTAAGAGGAGATGTCAGTGAGGTCATTGGGAAAATGAGCCTGGCTCTCAGACAAGAGGTACACAAAATGTAGGGAAGTTACATATGAGGCCAATAAGCTAAAGGTGAAAGGGTCCAGTAACTAGTCTTAAGACACTCCACACACACACACACAAAGATTAGGAGTGGCCAGACATAAGGTGTCATAGAAGCCAAATGAAAAACAGTTTCAATAAGTCATGTAAGATAAAGTGAGATAGAAGTCATTGTTGCTCAGGGCAAGAGTGATGGATATGTAGACATGATTGGACCAGACTTGAGATGTAAAAATAGAAAATACAGAAGACGTCTTCAGTATTTTGGCTACAAAGAGGACTAGCAATAAAGGATAATTGCCAAAATATAAATGACGCAAATTACTGTAGAATTTTTTTCTTTTCTCCCCCACCCCCCACTTTTTTTTGAGTTGGAGTCTCACTCTGTCACCCAGACTGGAGTGCAGTGGCCGCTCCCGGCCACTGCAGCCTCGACCTGCTGGGCTCCAGCGATCCTTCCGCCTCAGCCTTCCAAGTAGCTGGAA
>CAUYQG010225716.1:0-23946 GCA_963574415.1 Tarsius wallacei | reverse complement strand
GCCTGGCTTATTTCACTTTGCAAAATGGTCTCCTATTCAATCCGTTTGTTGCAAATGACAGAATTTCAGTATTTCTCATGGCTGAATAATATCCCATTGTGTGTGTGTGTGTGTATATATATATATATATATCACATTTTCACGGGCACTTAGCTTGTTTTCTATCCTGGCAATTGTGAATAATGCTGCCAGAACATGGGACTGACTTCCTTTCCTTTCGATGTATTCCCAGTACTGAGATAACTGTATCATATGGTAGTTCTATTTTTAATCTTTTGAGGAATCTCCATACCATCTTTCATAATGGCTGTACATTCCAAGCAACCGTGTACAAGGGTTCCCTTTTCTCCACACCAACCCCTGTTATCTCTTGTCTTCCTGGTAACAGCCATTCTAACAGGTGTGAGGTGATATCTCATTGTGTTTTTTCAATTTGCATTTCCCTGATGATTTGTGATATCGAACCTTTTCTCATAGACCTGTTGGCTATTTGTATGTCTTCTTTCGAGAAATGTCTATTAGATCTCTTACCCAATTTTTAATCAGGTTGTTTTCTTGCTATTAAGATGAGTTCCGTGCAGCACTATTCACAATAGCAAAAACATGAAACCAGCTGTGCTGCCCATCAAAACTGGACTGGATTTTTAAAAAATGACTGTAATCCCAGCACTTTGGGAGACTGAGGCGAGTGGATTGCCTGAGCCTGTGGATTCGAGATCAGCCTAGGCAAGTTGGGAAGACCTCATCTCCACAATAAACCAAAAATTAGCCAGGTGTGGTAGTGTGCACCTGTAGTTCTGGCTACTTGAAGCTGAGGTGGAAGGATCACCAGAGCCCAGCAAGTCGATGCTAGGGTGGCTGTGAGCGTGCCACTGCACTCCAGCCTGGGCGACAGAGTGAGACACCACCTCGAAAAAAAAAAATGTGGTACATATACACAATGAAATATTACACAGCCATAAAGAAGGACAAACATAAGGACTTCATAGCAACTTGGATGGATTTAGAGTCTATTTTACTCAGTGATCTATCACAAGAACAAAGAACTGAGTGCCACATATTCTCACGCATAAGCGGACCCTGAACATTTACCATAATAGTATAAAAAAGAGATTGGCAGTAGAGGGGTACTGCTGGCGTGGGAGGGCACATAACAACAAAAAGTGTATCTAATCTCAAACCAGGCAAAATAAGGACCAAAGGGAGGCCCAAACTTTACCTGTATGATGTCTATATACCTAATCCTGAATTGTACTGCACATCTTTACAATATTTTTTTTAGAAAGATGAGTTCCTTATATATTTTGGATATTAACCCATTTTCAGATATACAATTTACAAATATTTCCTCTCATTCATTCTGTAGATTGATTCTTCACTATGTATGATTGTCACATACTTTATGAAGTGAATGCTCAGGGTAGGAGGCAAAATGTCATGAATTTTGAGTCAAGGACCTCTTAGTCATTGAGCACCACTTCTGGAGTTTATACACTAGTTGAATAGTAAGAATGGGTACAATAAATACCAAAAAAGTCAAATAAAAGAAGAGGAAAAGGAAGATATACATAGGATCAGGTTATACAGGTGGCAGTAAAAACTGAGGACTTTGAAGGCACCTGTCCAAGAGCAGGTGAGTCTTAGCTTTGCTGAGAAAAAGAGTCAGACTTAACTGAGAGAAAAAGGGAGGAGTGTTTGTGGCCGTGTCAAGGCCAGATGGGGGCTGATTCTGGGTAATATATCACCTCGTGTCCTTGGTTCCTTCAGTGGGCGGTCAGCCACTGTCTTGCGATTTTTTTTCACATGTAATTTTTTTGTAGTATAAAAGAATAGGACCCATGCTCATATTTCAGGAAATTTGGACATAATCCTCATATTGCTAAGATGTGTCTTCTTGTATTAATCCTCAGGACACTCTGAAGCGCTTATTTGGCAAATGTGGATGGAAAGAGTTCCAGATCATCTTTCAAAATGTCCCCCAAAGGGGCAATGGATGCTGAGAACAAGTGGACCGACAATACTCAATTTCGACCACCAGATGTCAGTCTTTGCACAGTAATCAATATCAACAGCCCCCAAAGACTCAAGTGAATTCTGTGAAGCATGAATTTCCCACAGCAGCAGGAGACTTCAGACAGTTGTATTAGTAAACAGAGATGTCCCCAAAAACCTTGCGGTTGCCGCTGGCACCCACATTAGATCCTATCTGTCAGATTCCCTACACAGCATAGAAATGTATGTCAAGAATGTTGGAGTTGACAGAGCTATTCAATGGAAGCCCAAAAAATCCCTTCCAGGTTTAAACAGTGGGAAGGTGGGGAGGGGGAAACTGCTGTTTACATGGCACCAATGACAGCTGTGGGGAACAGAACTGTCTAGTTTTCAGAGCTTTCTCCAGCTGGTGGGGGTACTTTGAAGACACCAGGCAGTCAAAACGCTGCCTGATTTGTTCTACTTAAACTAAGCACAACGAACTGGGGGGATTGATTGCCCCCATGAATTTGCTAGCCTGGATCTGCAGCCTCAACCCACATCCACTCTCGTGGGAGCACTATTGTCCTCAATGGCTGACTTCAAATGCTATACCTTTGAAATTAAATCAGCTGGCCATTCTCCCCTTCCAAAGACTTCTCATAGCACTTACAATTTAAACTCTCTCCACCACATTCTGCAGGGTGGGTGCTGCATGTCCCACCCATCTCCTCCGATGTTACCCTCCCCACTCTCCAACTCACAATGGCCATTGTGCTATGTCAAGAATAAACCCAATGCAGTTCTGCCTCAGGGCCTTTGCACTTACTGTTCCCACCGCCAGGAATTTTATGCCTGGAAATTTTTGACTATTTTGCTCCTTCACTTATTCGAATGTCTTCAAAAATATCACCTTCTCAGAGAGAAATTGCCTGACCATTTTATCTAAAATGCAACTATTACACAACCCCACCAAACCCCAATTCCTTCTATCCTCTCACCCTACTTGATTTTTCTTTATAGACCTACCATATAACCTATAAAGAAATATGATATATTCTTTGCTTACTTGCTTGTTACCTGTCTTCCACATTGGACTTCAAACTTATGAGGCCAGGAACCTGTCTGTTGTGTTCACCACTGTGTTCTCCGTGATGAAAAAGCAATGTCCAGTACACACGTAGCAGCCCCACAATAAATATTTGTTGAGTGGATACATGAAATTCATTCTCCTACCCCACAATTTGCTTTTCTATTTCTGTTTATGAAACAACAGTTATCCCAGCCAAGTCACAAAACTCGGGGGTATTTTTGACTTATTACTCTCTTTATTTCTACATGCAGTCACTGCCAAACCTGTCTATTCTTCCACGAGTCCATCCTCTCCTCCCCATGCCCACAGACACTATCTTAGATCACTGTCTCGTCGTCTCACACCGGGACAACGGCATTCCCTTCCATCTAATATCTCCGCCTCCAGACCACCCTGCCCATCGTACCAGCTTAATCGTCCTAAACACTGTCTTCAATAAATCGTGACTGCCTGCTACCCCACCCTATCCCCTCAGCACACAGACACACACTCTCTGCCAAGTCTCTGAGTTCAATAACCCTCGGTATAAAATCTCCCGTATCCCTCCACATACGTCCTTGCCTTCAGCCAACCCGGTCTCTCTGTTCCGAGCTCTTGCTTTGTCCTTTCCTGACATTGTGTCCACTGTTTCTCCTACCAGAAATCACCTCTTCGCTTCCCTGTGTCTGGTTAAATCCCTTTTTCCTTCTTCATATCCCAGCCCAAGTCCCTCCTTCTTTATGAAACTGCTGTTGGCCACCACCCACCATGGTGATATTGTTCTCCTCTGGCCTTTTGTCTGTACTACCCATGTGGGTCTAATTAATTAAAGTCTTAAATTATTCAGTGCTTTTACACACACACACACACACACACACACACACACACACACACTTAACTCTGCTAGGCATCCTATTCACTTTCAAATACTCTTCTTTGCTTTGCTACCAAATTGAAAACAACAGTGTTGTCATTTACTCTCTACTCATATTAAATTATAGAAGACTGGTTCTATAACTGTTTCAATCCTCTACGTTTTAAAAACAAAGAAACTGAGGTCTAGAGAGACCAAGAGACTCACTAAACAGCACTTTTTCATTCCCTGAAATCTGACTTCTCTCCCTCTCATTTTGAAATAAACCTCGGCTCTGGATTCTGACACTTACCATGAAGTTCTTTGTTTCCAGACAGAATTTGATAGAATATGTGGTAGTTCCTTTCTCCCAACTGCTGGAAAATCACCCGAGATTTTTCAAGCAAATCTGGATGATGAGAAGTGGATAAAGATTCACACTTAGATGTTCTTGAAAAACTTAGAAGAAGAAAAGTAATCAGACAGTGCAATGGCTACTTACAGATCTCGATGTCGACAGACGACAGCGTGCCTCTGGCACCGAAGTGCATCCTGATGAATTTGCCCTAGGTGAACACAGAGCAGCCCTCCTATTCAAACTTCCCAAACAGTTGCAATGACTTCACGATACAGAACACTCAAAGTGACTACCTCCCCAATTTTTTTTTAAAAGATGCAACATGAATTTGAGATGAGCTGGCACCAGCTAATGTCTGGAAAGAGCCAGAATGATTGTCAGAACTAACAGTGGTCCTGGCATCTAGCCCCAGATCAGCTCATTGCTACCTGTGTATTCTTGTATGCGTTGTGAAGTGGGCCTCAGTGTTACTGTCTACAAATTCGAAAAATATTAGCTCAGCTATTCTTTTCATTCATTCAGCAAACATTTATTGAGCATCTACTATGATCCAGGAAACGTGCTAGGTGCTGGAGATACCACCCAAGAAAAAGCAGGCATGGTCCCTGCCCTCATGAAGCTTCTATTCTAGTGGGTGAGCAGCGGCCACAACAGCTCTGGCATAAATCACAAGAAAAGCTGTTGTCTTAGAGCTTAGCAAGTAAGAGAAAAGGGAGCATAAAACACAGTCTGGGAGGTAGACAGGTACACATCATGTCAGCCATGTAAAACACAGAAAAGAATAGGGATTTATTTTATGTGTGCTCAGGGGACACTGGGAGGTTTTAAGCAGAGGAGTGATGTGATCTGATTTATGTTTCAAAACACACCTTGGCATAATTAATAGATGGACACACTTTCTTTCTTTTCAGTGAAAAGCCATAAGGCAGGATCGAGTGGGACAGAAACGCTGTCCAGAGGTGACAGTGCCCATGTCAGAATGCCAGATGCAGCTGAGGAGGCCATCTGGTGACAGCCAGGGCCTGTGGAATGAGCTATAGTCTGTGGGATGTGGATGCCGGAGCCGAGAGGAAGGCAGCCAGGTGGGGGCCAGCCCTTGCCAGGGAGGCGGAGCACGACAGCAGACTGGCAAGGAAAGGAGAGTGGGAGAGTGGCCATGTATGGGAATATCGAATCAGTAAGTTAAAAATGTAGGTCAAGGGGAGTCACACAAACACACACACACATACACACACACACATGCATATATTCACACACACACACATATATATACACATGCAAATATATATGAACACACATACACATCTGCACACATATGTATACCTACATAGTGTTAATTGCAAACATTTCATGTGGATTTCTTGAACGTCTTTTTCGCTCTTTTCTCCTCCCCTCTTTCCATCCTTCCTTCCACTTATCCAACTGCATGTTTATTTTGCTCTGCTTCCTTCCTTCTAATCTTTCGACCTTTTTCTTGTCCTTATTCTCTTTCAAGTGCTTTTTTTTTCCTTCTTATCTTTCTACTTGCTGTTCTTTTCTTTTTTCCTTTTCTTTTCTTTTCTCTTTTCCTTCCTTTCTTTGATTTTCTTTTTCCTCTCCCTTTCTTCCTTCCCTTTTTTCCCTCCTTCCTGGCTTCTTTTAAGCTTTCTGTCTATCATATTTCAGCAGAAAGCCTATTAGCATTCTAACAAATTCCAATCCAGCAGTTTTTGTATGGACTCGTATCAGTACTCACTATGACCAGTCAGACATTGCAAGCAGATCTAAGAGTAGACAGAGCAGCTCTCAAGCTTTGGATGGAAACTAGCCAAATCAGCATGACACTATTATTTAATTATGCCCAGAGATTCAAACAGAAAGCCTTCTGCAAATTTCCTTGTAAGTTCTATAGTGGCTCCCTGCCACTCATCCTTGGCATAAAATGGATTTGTTAAACTAGGTTTTGAAACCCAAATTATTTCTCTGTCATGGGACTTATATTTATCAAAAGCTACTTACAAATCCTTTTTCCCAATTAAAAAAAAAAGTCAGCCGGGCTCGGTGGCTCAGTCTGTAATCCCTCCATTGGGGAGGCTGAGGTGAGTGGATTGCCTGAGCCCGCAGGTCCGAGACCCGCCTGGGCAACTTGGCGAGACCTCATCTCTACAATAAATCAAAAATTAGCTGGGCGTGGTAACGCGCGCCTGTAGTTCCAGCTACTTGGAAGGCTGAGGCGGAAGAATCGCTGGAGCCCAGATGGTCGAGGCTGCAGTGGCTGGGAGCGGCCACTGCACTTCAGTCTGGGCGACAGAGTGAGACTCCAACTCAAAAAAAAAAAAAAAAGAAAAAGTCTCCAGTGAAAAATATGCAGGGGTAGGGAGGCCATAGGAAAAAACAGAAACAATAATTGTAGTAAGTAAATTAGAAAGCGCCTACTAAATTGACTTACAAGGAGTATGGGAAATTATGATGGAAAAAGTATTTCAAATCTGTAAAATGTAATAAAATATAAAGCATTATTATAAGTCATTGAGTGAGCTTCCCTACTGGGACTGAAAAGGAATTTGAAACTATTAAGATAAATACTTTCTTCCTGAAACTGACCAAATAGAAGCTTCTTAGACATATCTTTATATGTAGTTCTAATTATCTTAGTGTTGAAGCAGTGAGTTTTCTTGAGAAATCTAACAACCTTATAGATTTCAATCAAAGATCTTCGGTGTTCTAGAATTTTCTTTCATACCTATGTGTCAAGACATGAGTTTTCCCATTGCTTAAAAATTAAAGGCTCTGATATGATGCTAAATTACATTACTTACAAAACGAGAGGAGTTATCATTTCTCAGGGTTTTGGCATTTCCAAAGGCTTCCAAGATAGGGTTCACATGCATGATTTGATCTTCTAAAGTCCCCTGAGATACATACAAGAAAAGTGCAACGGATGAAACTTTTAATCCTGTAACGTGGCAAGCCCTCCTCCCCAGGTCAAACCCCATTCTTGCTTTGATAATCAGTAGTCAAAAGCTGCTTCCAAATTTGGTTATAAAATATTATTTTGGAATGGAAATTACAAAAAACAGATGGATGAAAGAGATTGACTTAATATATGATGCCGCATGAATATACATGGGAGTCCATTTATGTGCCATGCTTCTTTTAGTGGCATTGGCCTGAGTGGGAAAAGAAAAAGGTTATTCACCAAATAAACAAACAAGCAAATACGAGAGCCTATTTCCTGATAAACTTCATTCCACATTTCCCCCATTGCTAATCTTCCTCTCTTCTCATCTAACCCTCATGATTAGAAATTTATTCTATGATAGTAAAGCAGATTTAATGTTATTCAGTTATATTTTTGCTTGTTACTACTCCTGAGTAACCTAGAGGTTCACACCAAGCAGTAACCTCTAATAATATTGATATTGAATTTAAATTGTGTGCACTTAGAGACCAAAACAGGTCATCTACACAGTTAGCCTAAATGGCTACCTAACACCCAAGTAGCAATATGGCTTTGTTGTTTTCCAGTTAGCCTCAAATATCCATTTTATAAGGGGAATTATATAGCATGTGGTATCAAGAATTTACAGATTTATAAATATTATATTTCTTCTAAGTAATATGGGTCTACTCTCCTTCAAATAAGGGCATTTGTATATGAGCAAAGATTTCCAAAGACGTGTTACGTATTTTGTCATAAGATTCAGTGGCTAGACCAAACCAATAACACACATCAAAAAACAAACTAAAATGCACATAAAAACAAAATTATAGCTAGTGAATAATAGAGTTCAATAATACCTAAAGAAATCAACAAAATTTAGGAATGGGGTGGTTGGAAAACAAACTTATTATAGTTTAAGAATTAGACCAGATGACTATTTTGATATACTTCTTACTTGCAAAAACAGTAGGAAACATCCAGGATTGAATTTAAAGAGGAAAATAACAATGTCAGACATGAAATATTAGAGATCTAACAGCTCGATGACTCATTGATTTTTAGTTCCACTCAGCATTACCTAATTTTATTTTGCATATTAACTTTCATGGTCTAGTTAACCCCAAATTATTGCAAAGACCACTACCAGTTAATGGAGCTAAACAAAGTAAACTAAATTAAAAATTGCCAAGGATAAAAAAAAAAAAACAAATAGAGAAGGAAAAGTTTTTCAGAACATGGGATGTGATTAAAGTTGAGGCTATGTCCCTTGGGCATTTGGGATTTGATCCGGGAGTTAGGAATGAAGGAAGCAGACTTTTGTTGATGCACATTTGTGGACGTCTAATGTGTCATGGCAGATAGAGGGACTCAGAACTACCCAAAGCACTGATGTTCCTAGCCTTTAGGTAACATGGTTTGTATCTTGCAGGCATAGCTTTCGGGTGCAACAGAGATCAGGCCAGTAAATGCGCCTTGAAGCAAATCTGAAACAAATTATTTAATTCATGGTTTCGTGTAATTGGTTTGGAGCATTTGATGATCTTCTCAAGAGGCAAAAGAAAGATGAAATAAAGAGACTTTTCTATAATGTGTTAATTGTTCTTTGGTTCTTGTTGCCTCCTTGCTTCCCATAAGTGGTCATGGCAGAGCTCCCATGACCCAGTGGATAGGGCTACCTCATTTTTTTTGCCAAGATATGTGAACTTACCGGCTTTTTCTTGGATTCACTTATGGCTGCTATGGTGGCAAAATACTGGATAATAAGTTTGGTGTTCACAGTCTTTCCAGCACCAGATTCTCCTCTGTGATTTGAAATTCAGTGACACAGTTAACTGATTCTGATCATCAACACAATGAAAAGTAATTTTGATTATATAGGCTTAGACAGGCAGGGAAGATTTCATAGAAAAGTGGAACTTAAGACAAAGCTTGAGGATATGTAGACATTTCATTGGGAGAAGGAGAAGGACATCTCAGCCTGGCGAAATGGCATGAGCAAAATCTGGAGTTCAGAAAGATCAAGGACTTTCATAAATACTGAGAGAAGCCTGTTTCTCCTCATGGTCCTATTAACAAAAAGCAAGACAGTATGTTGATTTGAGACAGGTCTTCTCGTTACAAACTATTCAAGAGATTTTAATGTATGAAGGCTACTGCACGGCCAAGTCCAACCCTTAAAAGAAGACCTACCAATCATTTCACCAGGGAGTTGGGTTTTAAATTTCCCCTTTACCTTTGACAACCAGCTAACTTTGTAACGTGGGAAGAACACAGTGGTGAATTTATAGGCTTATCACTCAATGCATCATAGAATCAAGGCCTGCCCTTGTCTATTTAAAACTCTAAAAAACAGTGTATTCTCTCTGCAAAGGGTTGAACTCTATCTAACTCTAAGGTTCTGAGCCATCAGGTTTCCTCTTGGAATAGTTGAAGCCAATGGAGAGTTCAACATGTAAGATGACATTGTATAGAAAGGCCAAGGACTTTAGCATTTCATAGCCCCTTGGATCTCAGCCACCATGTTGACAGTTTGCCTGACCTGCTAGTGTCCTTTAATAAACAATAAGGTATCACTAAGGCCCTTTCCTTCCTTCCTCTTTACCTCCTTTTCTTATCCCTCTGCACCTTGGCTTGCTCCAATATGGCTGCCACAAGAGCATAGTATCTGTTCCTTGGTCATACCCAACTGGACTTTCAGCCTCTCTGCTTAACCAGCACGGAGGCCTTTGAAGATGATCATTTGGGACAGTGAGTCTCTCTTACTCACCAAGAAGGTGACTGAGACTAACTTGTGCACTAAGGTTTCAAAAGGAGCTCTTAAAATGACAGAAGTAGATTAGCTGGAATAATTACTGACCAAAGCATTATGATAATTGCCTGAGTGAACCTAGCCTTGCTTCTTCTGCATCTAAAGGGCCAATAATTCAAAGAGTGAATTTAAGTTAAATTCCCAATAGGTATCTGTTTCCATTAAAACTTACTTCAGGCCAAAAAGAAAAACAAGATGAACACTTACGTGAAGAGTATAGACTGATTCTCCCGATCTACAAAAGAAAGGAAAATGTCAGCATATTCTTTGTTATTTTTATTTTTTAACACAGCTTACTCTGCTCTTAAGAATATTCTTACACTAGAGGTTTTTGTATTAGCATGAACTTATTTAAAATTTCCCTGACTGCAGTTAGAAATCAGACACCAGGGAGGAGATTTGCTCCATTTACAGTTTTTAAAAAAATATCATTTAAATGGGACAGAGTAAAATAGATTTTCTCTTGCCCCTATGAGTGCCAATCATAAGAACATATAAATTTAAGGACTATTTCTTTGCTCTACATACAGATGGATAACCAGCTAACAGTTGAGATTTTTGCCATTTCAAGTCTTTTAAGAATGATTGTGTAATAACAGCTATAGAATAACATCTTTGTGTCAGACAGTATTGCAGATGCTTTAAATAAAAGCTAATATCTACTGGTGGCTTGCTCTGGGCCAGTCACTAGCCCAACCACTCTAAATGCATGATCTCACTTTGATGTATGAGCTAATCGGCCCAATAACCCTAGGAGGTAGGTACTATTTTGCCCACATTTTATCCAGAAGGAAATGGAGGCGTCAAGTGATTAAATAACTACAAAGGCCATGCTCTGCTCACAATGCCTAAGTGCCTCTTAGTGACACAGAGAAAAAGTAGATCAGATATTTTTACTTTCCATTTTGTAGGGCAGCTACTTACTGTGAAGCATATCCTGAAAGGCATTATCAGCAACAGCAAAGATGTGAGGGGGAGCCTCTGATCGCCTCTTCCCTTTGTAGGCAGCCACGACTTCTTTCTGATACACTGGAAGCCATTTGTAAGGGTTTATGGTCACACAGAAGAGACCTGAATATGTCTGAGAAAAGATCAGAAAAGATTTCAGAAAATAGATTAGAAATACTTCCCGGTTCGTCAGTTCCTCTGCTGTCAGGTAACATTTGCTCAAATATGACTTGTAAAGGAACTCAAAAGAGGAGAGCTTTTAGATTTGTGTAAAGAAGGGACTTCTAACAGGAAGAGACAGAACCAGGTTAGAGTAACATCAGGACCTGGGATTACCTCCCCTCCGGGAGATCTGCTAACTACTAAGACATCTGACACACAGAGCTTCTGAAGACAGAGAGGATGCCAACTACAGGCCTACAGAGATTTCAGTAACTAGCCATCAGGCATTTGAGGCCAGAGGTGATTCTCTACATCAACAAGATTAGAAACTTGGCTTTCAGGACACCGAGAAGGAATAGCTCATGTGGGTCACTCAGTCACTGTAGTAGTTGAATTGTAGTCCCCCAAAAGATGTTTGTGTTCTAATCTCTAGAGCCTGGGAACATGATCTTATTTGGAAAAAGGGTCTCTACAGATGAAATTAAGTTAAGGAGCAACTTGGATGAACTTAGAGTCCATAATACTGAATGATCTATCACAGAAGCAAAGAACTGAGTATCGCATGTTCTCACTCATAAGTGGACCTTGAACAATTATCATAATACTATAAGAAAAGGATTTTCAGTAGTGAAAAATTTCCAGGGGTGGGGGTGAGATTGATAGTAGTAGGATTCTGCCAGGGGGAGGGGAAGGTACACCTTATCAACAAGGGTACCTGCATAATGAACATTTGCATACCTAACTCTGACTTGTACCCCACATCTTTAAAATACAAAATTTTGAAAAAAAGAAATTAAGTTAAGGATCTCAAGGTGACAGTCAGTTAGGCCTTAAATTCAGCACTTGGTGTTCTCATAAGACATATACAGAGGAGAAGGGGATGTGAAGATGGCAGTAGCATCTGGAGTGACGCAGTCACAAGCAAGGCCTGGAGCCACCAGAAGCTGGAAGAGACAGAAAAGGATGCTCCCCTGGGTCCTCCAGAGGGAGTATGACCCTGCTGATTTGATCTGATTTTGGGCTTCTGGCCTCCAGCACTGTAAAAGAATAATTTCTGTTGTTTAAGTCACCGGATTTGTAGTAATTGAGTTACAGCATCCCAGGAAATGAATACAATCACATAGTAAGCCAGAGAGCTGAGGAGCAAGCTGGTTGCATGCTATGGCTTCTATGGCAACGTGTCACTGATGCCACATCTTAGCCTAATCTACTCAGTGCTGCTTCTGCTATACAGGTTCTGAGTAAATCAAAGAATGTGAACAATAACCATCACCAATTTAATGGTGACTTTTTAAAAGTACTCATTGAGCACTAACTAGGTGACAGGCACTGAACTATGTGCTTTACCTACGTATTTTTATTTAATCCTCCAAGCTACCATGGAGAGCCAGACATTATTATCCCACTTTACAGATAAGGCGACTTCAAAAAGTTAAGAAATTTAACAACTTGTAAGTTACAAAGCTGGCATTTAGACACTTGTCTAGCAAGCACCAAGTCTCATGCCTATTTCATTTTATTTTAATTTAATTTAATTTTAGTCAGCAGCTCACTCTGTCACCCAGTATGGAGTGCAGTGGTACAATTACAGCTCACTGCAACCTCAACTTCCTGGGCTCAGGAGATCCTCCTGCCTTAACCTCCCAAGTAACGGGGAATATGGGCATCTGCCACCATGCTAAGATAAGGTCCCTCCCCAGCACGCGTTCCTTAGTGGGTATCCCCATGTGAGTATGCTTAAGTTCAACTTAAGAGATAACCCACAAGAGCCTGGGACTTAACCAGTGTGAGTGATAGCACGACAGTTCAACCGTAAAGCATATCACACACATAGATCATCCAGTGGTCATAGCGTTCCTTCAGGGTCTGCAGCACAGATGCTTCACTGAGGTGAGTCAGCATTGTCATGTCTTCAATTATTTCAAGCTTTGGAGGATTCATCTGCCGGATTTTGTCCTCCTTGACACGCAGCCTCTGCAGAGAAGAGATAAATATAAGCTATACTAGGGAGGACTCCCCCCCAAAAAACAGAATTCTCTTTTGGAGGGCAGCTCTTATAGTAGAATTTCCCTGCTAGGTAAGCATTCTAGAAACCTGTTAGCATCAGTCTACCAGCTAGCGTTGTTGTGAGAGGCTGGATTCAGCTTTATTGAGTTTCTTTTTGGAGAGTCTTTCAACACATTTGCCCATTTCATCATGCGTGATTTACAAGCATGCCTGCCCACACGGTGCTGTGTTCACCAGTTTTTGACCAAAAAATGCCATGACCCCCATGCCCCAACCTCCTTATTCGCCCAATCTTGCCCTGAGCAACTTTTTTGTTTGTTTGTTTCCCTGGATGAAAAAAAATCCTCAAAGGGAAACGTTTGTCAATGTGAAGAGGTGAAACAAAAATGACTGAAGCACTAAAAAGGCATCAAAATTGACAAGTTCAAATATCATTTTGGCTGGGCTCGGTGGCTTAGCCTGTAATCCCAGCACTTTGGGAGGCCGAGGCAAGTGGATTGCCTGAGCCCACAGGTTCGACACCAGCCCGGGCAACTTGGCGAGACCGCATCTCTACAATAAATCAAAAAATTAGCCAGGCGTGGTAGGGCACGCCTATGGTCCTGGCTACTTGGAAGGCTGAGGCGGAAGGATCACCAGAGCCCAGTGAGTCGATGCTGGGGGTGGCCATGAGCGGGCCACGGCTCTCCAGCCTGGGCAATGGAGTGAGACTCAAAAAAAAAAACAAAACTATTTTGAGCAGTGGGAAAAGCATCTGCATAGATATATTGTATCAAATGGAGAGTACTTTGAAGGTGACTGAAGTTTAAACATGTAAGAATAAGTACACAATTTTTTATACATAAATTCTAGGTTTTGGGGGTCTCCCCTTGTGTTCTCCTATCTCTCCTATGTTTATTAATTTCCCCATGCAATATTAGAGTTAGAAAGAAAAAAAAAAGTCTCATTAGGAAATAGAGCCAGAAGAGATTATGCCAACTTTCATGAAAGATACAGGCATTCTCCCTGTCAAAACCCTATTCTTCCCTGAAGATGAAGTAAACATAGTATTTTTGTTATATTAAATTTTCTATCCTGCAGTTCCCCAATTTTGTGGCTTCTTACTGACCCTGATTCTCTTTAAGGGCCTATACATCATATTAAGTATATCTGACCCCTCTCTTGATGTCCCAACATATCTTAAAGGTTTAGAAGAAGAAACTTGGAGTGGAAGATCAAGGAGGCAGACCTTAGACTTCCAAACTTAGTTTGAAACCTGTCTTCTCCCTCAAACCTTCCCCAACTACCCCAGCTTTGTTAAGTCTTACCATCTGTACTGTCTTTACATTAATATTCTTGCATATGTTTTAATAATTGACAATGTTAGACTATTACCTCATCGGATAAGTACCTTAAGGAGTTTTAAAGTTGTCTTCTTCTCTAGTTATTAAAACACCAATTGCAATGCTTGAAACGTGATAGGTACTCAATAATTATTAATATCTTAATTAATATGGATGCATTTCTACTATCAAATAGTTGCATGGGGTTCTTCTAAAAGGTCTCCTAACACATGTTCTATTGCCTTTTTCCTTGATTAATAAATATTGGTGTTAACTGATTATCCCCACTTAATCTCGGTTGGTGATGGTTTTTCTCTCCAAGGCTCTCACATTTTATATTCTTGACCTATTTCTAGCCACAGTCTTCTTTAACATCATTCTAACAGTAATTCCTTTTCTTTTGAGTCCCTTCAATTTCTGTATTTCAAGGACTCCTCATCTGCCTTCAAATGCATACAGAACATAACCAGGTCTCTCACATCTTCAAAACCTCCCCTTTGCCCTGATTCTATTTTTCTGTATTCTTTTATTACCAACTTTCTTCAACCAGTAGTACTTTACACCCACTGGATTTACTGCCTTTGCTAATGTTACAAAGACCAAAGGTGGCTGGAAGTGGAGTCATTTCTAACATGAGGAAGAGGAAACCTGGAGCCAAGGAATTACAGAGTAAGGCTGAAGGAATGGGACCTTCATCACATGAAACAAGGACAAGCAGGACAAGTAAACCACCTTTAGACTTCTCTTTCTTTCTGCATTCATGACGTTCACGCTCTTCTTCCTATGATTTATTTTCAAAATTATAGTTGCAACTATATTACGTTCACAAATCACCTTATATACTGTTGAAGAGACAGTATTTTGAAGAACGTGCTCAGAAGAGCGAACTTCATACCTGGAGGCCTAATAAAATTGAGTTGGATATAATTAAGAAAATGAGAAAACAATGTACAAACCAGTAGAAAATATGTGTAAATAATATGACTGATAAAGGACTTGACTTGCATAAAGAAGGTGAAAAGAACTCTTACAACTCAATAATGAGGAGATCGTAGCCCAATTTAAAAACAGGCTCCTTGTTTTTAGAAAGGGATTGAAAAAATAAAATGGCAAAAGGCTTGAATAGACCTTTCTCTGAAGAAAATATAAAGACGGCCAATAAGTACATGAAAAGATGCTCAACATCATTAGTCATTAGGAAAATGCAAATTAAAATCACATGAAAATACAATTTTATGGACACTAGAATGGCTATAATAAAACATGTTGGTGAAGATACAAAAAAATTATAACCCTTATATGTTGCTGGTAGAAATGCAAAATGGTACAGCCACTTTGGGAAAAAGTTTGTTAGTTCCTCAAAATGCTGTACAGAATCACCATATGACCCAGCATCTCCACTCCTGGATATACAAGCTAAAGAAATGAAAGCATACACCCACACAAAAACTTACATGTGCATGTTCATAGCAGCATTATTCATAATGGCTGGAATATATAAATAACCCAAATGATCAACTGATGAACATGCAAATAGCATACGGTATATTCATACAATGGAATATTATTCAGTCATAAAAAGGAATGAAGTACTTATTCAGGCTACAACATGAATGCAGCTCAAACACATTATGCTGAGTGAAAGAAGCCAGACACAAAAGGCCACCTAATGTATGATTTCATTTATCTGAAATGGCCAGAATAGACAAATCTATAGAGACAAAAAGTACATCAGTGGTTGCCTGGGGCTGGTAGGGAAGGGGAGAAGGAGAGTGACTGCTAATGGACACAAGGTTTCTTTTTAGGATGATAAAAATATTTTAAAATTAAGTTGGAGTGATGGTTGCACAGTTCTGTAAATATATTGAAAACCATGAAATTGTACACTTTAAAGTGGTGAACTATATGGCATGGAAATTTTGCCTCAATAAAGTTGTTTTTCTAAAAGTTGGCACGAACAATGATGGAAAAGAGATGTTCAAATCTGCTTTCTCTTTTCTAATAAAATATTGTCTCAAAGCTAAATGGCCTTAATTGAGTCCATCTGTTCCTTTAGTTGACTGATTTAGAATATTCTGAATTTTCCTGTGCTTATCTATTTATGTTCCTGTTGAAAAGGACCAAGTTTTTAAAAATTGTGTTAGTTATATAAAATATACCTAATTTGTGATTTCTTTTACATACAAATATTGACTGTCAGAAAGGTATATTAAAACACCCTAAGTGGTAGCTTACTAGCAGCCTCCAGAATTTTATAACTCAAATGGCAATGCTTTTGATTATAGATTGTCCAAAAACAAAGATAAGACATGAAAAAAGACAAACTTTCTTGATAACAGCTATACCCCTTTGTTATATACAGGATGTAGCTTGTTATGGAATTAAGGGGCAGAATTGAAAGGAGTATAGAGAAGTGACTATGGGCAGGGAATCATCTGTAAGGAAGTGTTCATTGAATCGAGGTGGAAATGGGGCTCAGCTCACACCACAGAGTTGGCAGGTAACACGAGGTGGGTGATCGAGGCAAAGGTTCTAAGAGTGAACCACCTTCTCAATATTAGCCTGCTGCACTGAATGCCTTGATGACAAGGAAAAGGGGTTGTGACTTCACTACACATTCCCTCTGTGAACCTTACAGTCTAGCGTATGCCCCAACACTGGAACTAACCTTCTTTTTCAAAAGTCATAGGTGACCTCCTAGTTCTGACATCCAAGGTTTTGCCTCTCTTTTAGTCTCTTTCTCCAGCATTTGACATCACTGGCTATTTCCCCAACTCTTGGCTTCTCTAACACTGTGCTATTTTTATCCAAATCATACATCTCTTCTTGATCCTACAAACACAGCTTGCTTCATAATTCCTTAGGTCATCATTCTCGCCAAAGGCGACCTTCAAAATAAAAAAACAACTTGAAACATTGATAGAAGAAGTGAAAATCATTTTGAGTTCAGAGTCGATGATCTTTGCCTTTGGCAATCATTTTACTCTGATTTATTCAATGTTCTTCATTAAGTCGTTGATGGAAAGTAGAAGTGCTTCTTAAAGACGAATGAGGACTCCAAAGTGTCAGTGGCATCTCCTACCCCAGGTTTTTAATTAAAATATTATAGAAAGGAGATACTTATTTGAATAAATAGAGAACATAGTCATCCCACAATGAAAGAAAGATTCCTTTACCTTTCCATCTGCAGTCTCAACAATGATTGTTCCATCATCTTCACTCCCTTTTACTTCAGCCTCAATATAAGCTTTCTCACCATCCTGGACCCAGCATTTTTTCCTCCCTGTAGAGCAAAAAAAAAGATTATAACTATGGCACTATACTTATAGAAATAAATACTGGACACTTTTACACTGATAGATATGATCTTATTTCTGTTAAGTCTGCTTGTTGACTATAGGAAACTGCAAAGTTAGATAAAATCATGAAAGCTCACCCTGAAGTTACACCCACATGATGACTGTAGGAACAAGAAACATTTCAGCAAGCAGAAGCTTGGGAAAGTCATAGACCATTTTGCTACAAGAAAGTTACCTGTCATCACCTGCCAAAACTGTATCCACCCCTCCCAACCCCAACACTTAACCTCCACTCAAAATTCCAGGCCCTTGGTGGTTGCCAAGGCAACCCCTTCCCAGCTCCCCTCCAAAGATACTTCACTCAGAAAGATCTGGCAACAACTAAGTGGAAATTTAGGTTGGTGGTTATGTCCTCTTGAGTTTCTTTAGACCTTTACACCCATATATATGCGTCTCTTGGAATAAAATTCTGCTAAAAGAATTACATGGTAGAGTTGGGGGGTGGGATTGAGGAGAGAAAATATTGGTTATTTCTATCATACAACATAACAAACTTATATTATTTCCCCCATATATTACTTTCTCTCTTCAGCCTCCTCGCCCCCATGTCCCATACCCAAGCAAAGCAGCCCTACAGTGAAGCAATGATCCCATAAGAAGTTTGGAGCAAAATGAGCCAGAACTCTTTTTTTTTGAGTTGGAGTCTCACTCTGTCGCCCAGACTGAAGTGCAGTAGCCGCTCCCAGCCTCCGGCGATCCTTCCACGTAGCTGAAACTACAGGCGCGAGCTACCACGCCCAGCTAATTTTTTGATTTATTGTAGAGATGCAGTCTCGCCAAGTTGCCCAGGCGGGTCTCGAACCCGCGGGCTCAGGCAATCCACTCACTTCAGCCTCCCAAAGGCACGGGATTACAGGCTGAGTCACCGAGCCCGGCTGAGCCAGAACTCTTAATAAACACCTGAGGCAGCTTCTTCTCCTCTCCCATCTGAAGCAGATAGCCAGTGAAGAGGAATGAGAAATATACTTTTACAAGAAAATGAGTCTCAGCAGACGCTCACAGAAGTCCCGGGTGGGGACCCCTCAGGTTAGAGGAAGAGGGAATGAGGGGAAGGGAAAGGGCAGAGCATTTGGCTAGAAGAGGAAAAATGTTAGCAGATGGCTGCAGGAGACTCAAGTGAAAACCCTACTCAAACACAGCGTGAAAGGTTAAGCAAACTCAGTTACCGCTACCACCTCTGATGTGAATCCCAAAATCTAGAGAGGCCTCACTGAGGCAGGACAGGTGGCTACCCCCAGATGCTTTCCCCAGAGGTGAGGTGGACAGCAGGGCTGGAGAAAGAAAGTGTGCCTAGAAGATGAAGTTGGACACCATTCACCCTTTCTTCAGCCGTGCTTGTTTCTGCAAAGAATTTGGTCACTCACTACTTTCTTGCTGTCACAGTCTGCAATGTGTGCTTCCTTCTTCGTTTCCCTGATTACAAGCAATTCACCCCTAAAACTGCTAGGCAAGAGAATTTTATATTCCCATCTAACTGATTGTGCATTTGTTTTCTACTTATCTTTTGTGTTTTTAAATACTGGCTTTGCATTATATTCATTATTTTGGTCCCTTTATGCAAAAACTGATTTTGCTTTGTGTTATGTCTATGAAAACATGCTTGTTTTTGAAAAGCACCCATTTAACTGACTTTTTATATGTGTGTTTAAGGTAAATGCTCTGCATTTTAAGCCAAATGTTATTACTTGAAAGAAACTTGAAGATTGCCTGGCACAGACTTTTCTCTTTCTACACTCTCTCTCTTTCTTTCTTTCTCTCTCTCTCTCTCTCTCCTCCCTCCTCCACCCCCCACCTCTCTCTCTACCTCTCCCTTCCCCTCAGTTTGTCACTTTCTTTCTTGCTCTTTAGAAAAAGAATCTGGAGGCATGGTGATTCATGCCTGTAATCCCAGCACTTTGGGAGGTCAAGGTGGTAGAATTGTTTAAGCCCAGGAGTTTGAGATCAGCCTAGGCAACATTGCAAGACCTCATCTCTACAAAACATCAAAAAATTAGCCGGTGTGGTGGTGTGCACCTGTAATCCCAGCTACTTGGGAGGTGGGGGCAGGAGGGTCTCTTGATCCCAGGAGGTCAAAGCTGCTGTGAGCCATGAACACTGCACTCCAGCCTGGGCAACAGAATGAGACCATGACTCAAAAAAGAAAAGAAAAAAAAGAGAAGAGAGTTGCCCATAGTCACATAGCTATTTAGTAGCAGTCATTAGAATAATGACTCTAGAAATAAATTACCCACCTTCTGAATCCATGCTCTTCCATTGCAGCCTGCTTCCTCTGACATATCCTTAGCTTTTCCCTGCAATATTTCTCCCAAGGAGGGGTCTAACCATATGCATCATGATGGGCTCTTTACCATTCCTGGAAACACTTGATGGGAGATAAGAATTTTCAAAAAAAAAAAAAAACCTTTTCTTGCAGGGAGATCTAGTCCCTGACAGGGATGTTTTTAAAGATGAAGTAAATGAACTCAGTCAACTTTTAATTTTTTGTACTCATGAACAATGCCAAGCTGGAAATGCAGATAGTAACAGATTAGACTCAGGCAACCTGGATTTTAGTACAGGCTTTGCTAGTAACAAGATACCCTAAGCGGTCACTTCATCTCTTTGGGCCTTTGTTTTCTCATTTGTAAAGTAAGCCTCTTCCTTTATGATGTAATATTTTTAGATGGTAAAATACCTTTTCCAGTATAAAGATAACATGTATTTATTGGGGAAAACTCAAAAGGTAAAGAAATGTATAAAGAAAAAAAAAGTTTTAATCACTTGTCATCAACTCAGATAATGACTGTTATCTATTTGAAGCATTGCTTTTTTTTTTTTTTTTGAGTTGGAGTCTCCCTCTGTCACCCAGGCGGGAGTGCAGTGGCACACTCACGGCCACCCCTGAGTAGACCTGCTGGGCTCCGACAATCCTTCCACCTCAGTCTTCCAAGTAGCTGGAACTATGGGCTCATGCTACCACACCCGGCTACTTTATTTATGTATTGTAGAGGTGAGGTCTCACCAAGTTGCCTGGGCTAATCTCGAACCCTCAGGCTTAGGCAATCCACTCACCTTGGACTCCCAAAGTGCTGGGATTATAGACTGAGCCACGATCCTGGCCTGAAGCGTTTCTTTTGACTCTTTTGAAAAAAGATATTTGGGTTGTACTATATTCAATGTTATAGCTATTATAAACAGATTGTTCACCTGTTCTAATATAAAAATCATTTACATTTGACATTGGAATAGTATTTTGTCTTTATCTCTAACACCACCTGGGGTTCCTCTCTGACACCCAGCAATTCCAGTTTTCATTCCCAGGTATCATAATAATGCATTCTATTTGTTTCTCACAGTTATAGTCTCATTTGATCCTCATAGCAATAAAGGAAAGGCGGGCAGGGCAAGTATTATTACCCCCATTTGACAGATAAGGAAACCGAGATTCAGTAAGATGAAGTGATTTTCTCTAATTACACAGCCAGAGAGATGATCAAGGACAGGGAATTTGGAACCAAGACTACTCACCAAATAATCATTGTCACACTGCTTCCATTTGACCTGAGTTCAAAAAAGCAAACTCCATTGTCTGCTACCCCAGGAAGATGAACAATTTTTGCTGACCCTTATCTTTTTACTGCCAGTGCATTTCTACAAAGAAGGATTGTTTGGCCAAAAATATTAATTAAAAATTATGTAGATTGCTATGTTTTAAGTAATTATTTACAGTGCTGCCTCTACTAAATGTATCATCCAATTACCTCTAATGCTTTGGCCCGATTTTGATTTTCTCTCTGGCACACTATTATCTTGTCCTCAGTTATTTAACTACCTGTGCTAAGCCTCTGTGTGACCAGCTCTGACCTCAGGGATAGTTCTGTTATTGTATTTGATTTGATGGATTATAATTAGCTACTCTAAAATCCAATCACAGTAATGAAATCCAATGACTGGAAACTGGGAACTGATCCAGGACTGGTCTGTGATGGAAATATAATATCCTACATAACTGGCTTGAACTATAATTGGTCATATTAAAGTCTAATGTTGACTAATTCTGAGTAGTAGAACAACACTCGGTCAGTTTTTATGTTGCACTGTTGAATCATTTTGGAATTAAGACATGTCAGTGAGTTGATGCTAGATCACACTGTGAATCTGACTTCTAAATCTCCAATTAGCTGAAATTCAGAAGCTGGCCATGCAGCCCAGACATGTAAAGGGGGAGGGGGAAATAAGAAACATTTATTTAGAGATTTTAATGTAGAACTTAGCCTTTTTTTTTAAGGGCTAAATCCTCATTAACCGTTGTCTTTGCCTGTAACTACCAAGAAGTTACAAATCAGGGTGAGCAAGCCTCTCAATTATCTCTTGTTTAGAGTTGGCTGAGTGACCCTGCCAAACTAGAAGACCACCAGAGGGCAAAGTTCCAACATCAGGAAATTCTGAACAGGACCGGGAACAACAACTTCCTTTTCTTTCTTCCTTTCTTTCCTTTTTTTTTTTTTTTTTTTTTTTGAGTTGGGGTCCCACTCCATTGCCCAGGCTGGAGTACAGTGGCATGATCACAGCTCACCGCAATCTCTACTTTCTGGGCTCAGGTGAGCCTTCTGCCTCAGCATCCTGAATAACTGGGACTACAGGCACATGCCACCATATCCAGTTAATTTTTTTTTGTAGAGTCGAGGTTTTGCTATGCTGCCCAGCTGGTCTCGAACTCCTGGACTCAAACAATCCTCCTGCCTGCCCTCCCAAAGTGCTAGGTTATCGGCGTGAGCCATAACGCCTAGCCAACAACTTCACTTTCTACAGCTTTTCCAGTCTTTTTCTGTTTTCTTCCTTGCAGTGTACAAATTCCACCTCCAGTCTAAATCACAATCTCCCCTCTCTCTACTATGGAGTTCACTGATAACTAAGAAGTTTCTGGGGAAAGACTTGATGTGAAGTCACTCCTGAGGGTATCTGTATTATAATAGTGGCTTCTTGAAGAACAAACCTATCATAGGGCCAAGTAAGGAGGGCCTGGGCCTAGGCTGCCTCCCAGCCACCCTCCTCTTCCTTGTGTATCTCCATCCCTACCCTGAACACTCAGAGTTCCTCAATTGCTCAGAGTCAAAAGTTCATAGAGGATGATCACACCTGAAGCAAATAAGGTAGGCTCCAGAACTGATAACTCTTCTCATCCAATCAAATATCTTAGTTGCTAGCAAGATCAGAGTTGGGTGACCAATCCTGACAAGAGTGGGACTTCCTTGCATAATGTGTGTGCAGGTCCCTAAGAAGGGTCTATGAACACCCTAAAATTGCAGGCTAGGATACAAAAGCCACTAGATACATTTAGAGCCAGATAAGTCTGAGAGCTTTCTCAAAGCCACCCCTGAAAAGTTGGAAAATGGACTCACTGCAGAGACAACTGAGCAGTTGTTTTTGTGCTCTTGTTCCTGATTGTACTTCATATCTTCTCAAAGTAAGGCTCCAGGGACCCCCCCAGGTTCAGTTGTACCACTGGGCTTGGTCCACTGCTGCAGGAGTCTTGGGGAGCCTTGTGCACATGCTTGTGTCATTCATTCACCAACACTGAACCCCAGGATAGAGGATGTGACAAAGTGGGACTCCTTTCCGCACAGCATGTGTTGATTATAGAGGCGGCGGCAGCCAATGTGGAGAATACTGTAATTTGTCCTTGGAACTGGACTGTGATGAGAGGTGCCTGCCAGGAATAAAACCTTCTGTCTTTTCCCTGACCCTTCCCTTCCAGCTTTTTTTTTTTTTTTGAGCTGGAGTCTTACTCCGTCACCCAGGCTGGAGTGCAGTGGCATACTCACATCCAAGTAGGTGGAACTACAGGCGCACACTACCACACCCAGATAATTTATGATTTATTGTAGAGACAAGGTCTCGCCAAGTTTCCCAGGCTGGTCTCGAACCTGTGAGCTCAGGCAATCCACTTGCCTCGGCCTCCCAAAGTGCTTGGATTATAGGCTGAGCCACTGAGCCAGCCCCCTTCCAGCTTTTAAATATAGAGCCGAAAATAATCCTCTCTGAAGATACTGCATAACAATTCCCAAAAACAAAAACACGTGCGTCCAATGCACTGTGCTTTCAGATACTCTGGGTCTAGTTCAAACAGGTGAGCTGACTGATATGTTCATCCATAGACAGGTGAGCCCACCTCCTTGAAAA
>CAUYQG010225710.1:0-19263 GCA_963574415.1 Tarsius wallacei | reverse complement strand
AATTATTACTCTGTAAAAATTAAGTCTACCAAACTCAGGAAAAAAGTAAGTCATTAAATGTTTAAATAAGCATCCAGCTAAATTGCAGGAAAATAAAAATGGTTTAATAGGATTGTGGGGTTTTCTTTTTCTTTCTTTTTTAAAAATGTTTACTGGTTTATTACACAAAATATTTTAACAGATGTAAGTAACTTGTTGGATGGAGAGACACAGGGTGAGGTCTGGAAGGGTCTGGAGCACGGGAGCATCTGTCCCAGGGGAGTGGGTGCCACTTCCCAGCACGTGAACGGCTCCTGCCCATCTGCCTGCTGGCCTTCCATATCCAGCTATCAGAAGCTCTCCAATACCAATCCTTCCATGTTTTATTCTTCTAATAATGATATGGATCCACATTTATTGAATGGAATATGTCCATGATAAATTGTCACATTAAGAAAGAAGATGACGGCCGGGCTCGGTGGCTCAGCCTGTAATCCTGCACTTTGGGAGGCCGAGGTGAGTGGATTGCCTGAGCCCGCAGGTTCGAGACCCGCCTGGGCAACTTGGCGAGACCTCATCTCTACAATAAATCAAAAAAATTAGCCAGGCGTGGTAGCACGCGCCTGTAATTCCGGCTACTCGGAAGGCTGAGGTGGAAGGATCACCGGAGCCTAGCAGGTCGAGGCTACAGTGGGCGGGAACAGCCACTGCACTCCAGTCTGGGCGACAGAGTGAGACTCCAACTCAAAAAAAAAAAAAAGAAAGAAAGCAGATGACGAAGCAACTCTGTGGACTGTGCACATGCTGCAGTTGAATCCATCACCTGCTTGAACACTTGTGTATGAACAGAATCACCCAACACTGACGGTGCCATCTCAGGAGTGAGATGTACGTGGTTTTTACTATCTTTTCTGTACTTTTTGAAGCTATTATAATAAATGTGTCATAATGAATATTTTTTCCATATAAAAGCTTTCAGAGGGAAATAATATTCTGACCAATGTAATGGATTGGGAACTTCAGAAAACAAAAAAAATTCACGACATTCACCAGTTTCAGCTCCCTTATTATTTACAAAACCTACAGCTGCTCTGTGCAATCACAGCATCCAAAATTCGCCACTCTCATCTCCGTCTTCAGCTCTCTTCACAGAAACCACGCATCCCAGACGGTCTCTCAAGTAACTAAGCTACACAGCCACCTCCTCTCAGAGCCCCTTTCAGGTTTTAGGGAAGCTTCATTCCATAGGCATAATTGACTAGGTCAGAGGCCACTGGTGATCCACTTAACCTTCAGCCCTATCCCCCACTTGGAGGTTGGTAGACAGGTCCCAACTCTGTAATCCTGCCTTGGATTTTCAGGTAACCAGTCCCTTCCTGAAGACATCTGAGGGCTGTCAGTCACCAGTCAATCATCAGCATCCAAAGACATCACTGCAGATTCCAGCATTTTAGGAGTCATAGGCCAGGAAATGGACAAAGACCAAATCCATGTTTCAAAACGGCACAGGCCACCCCACCTGCGCACCCAGATCACCCACTTCAAAGACACTGCCATGTCACTAAACTCCTGGCCAGCTATTAACAATCCATCTAGCCATCCTGTGTGACTGTTTCCAGGCAAGGCTGCTGGGTCTGCAGGCTCCACTCCCCCTCAGCAGGTTCCAAGCTATGCATGACCACAGCAAATAGCTTCCGCCTCCAGGCATGGGGCATCACTGAACTGAGACAGTATGGCCTCTTGCACTGAGCTACGGACATAGTCGTGAATGTCCCTCAATTCACAGCCCATCTATTAATCTCTTAGCCTCAGCTACATCCTCCTTCTCTCCATCAACAGCCAAACTCTTTTCCCTTCAGAAGGGATGTGAGACTGGCCATCATGCTGGTCTAGATGGCCGGAGCAGTAAGCCCCATTAGCAGAACTTCCTCCTAGCTCCACTCACATGCAGACGGGGCAAGATTACATGGCCGTCTACCCCAAGGGCTAGGTCACATAGCTGTCCACTCCACGGGTGAAGTTACACAGTCATTCACCCCAAGGACAAGTTTACAAGGCCATCTACCCGAGGGGCAAGGTTACACAACCTACCACCCCAGGGGTGAGTTTACAGGGCCATCCATCCCAGGTGACACAGCTGCATTCACACTTAGCCCCATTCTGCAGATGCACAATCAACACAGTTTATCCATCAAGCCTTGGAAACTCTGCATGTATGGTCCTAGGGCCACCAATCAGAGGTGACATGTGGAGGACAGAAACGTGTTATCATATTCAGTTACTCCTCCCATCATGGGAACTGCACTCACAGCAGCACCTCCCACTCCCCACTCCAGATCAAGCAGGCAAACCAGGCAGACTGTGCGGGTTGTGCCCTCAGCCCCACCACACCATGTGTGAGCACGCCAAATGACACTTTTTTTTCTGGATGGTAATACTTGCTATTAGATGTTTCCCTTCATTGTTATATTTCATAATTTAAAAAAAAAAAAAGACCTTCCGGCCTTCAACACTAAAGACACTGATTAAAAAAATATATATATATATATATGTATATATATATATATATATACACATATATATGTATATATATAAAAGATAGGGTTTTAATGGTTATTTTCCACAAATATAGGAATTATTACATTATTTCTTCACTTAGTCATCTATTTTTTATGGTGTGATCAAAAGCCCAGAAGGGCTTATAGACAAGAAGTTCTAATTATTGGGTAGACTGTGGTTTTAATCAGTAGTAGGATGAAACTAATTTTAATGGTGACTTATTTTTCTCCTCGGAATTATAACCACAGCAATTACTAGTGAGGAGATAAGACCTTCTCCCTTACTCGCTTGAAAATCTCTAAAGGCTAGAGTTTGTCATGTGACTGATGATGACACAGGGACAAAACATAAATTATTTCTGGAATGGTAAAATACTAAATTCCTAAATGTTAAATCACAAGTACTAAAAATGTTAAATCACAAGCACTAAAAATGTAAAAATGTAACATATAAGCTTATCAAAACAACAATCAATATTTCCATTCATTTCTTGGAATCATTAAAATAGAAATGGACTTAAATTAAGAATGAACGCTGTACTGCCCACAGCAGAGGTACAAATGAATTCCACTGCCCAACTCTCAAGCCTGCTGCACTGACACCTTCACTTCAATCATTCAACACTTTTTTATTCTTTGTAGGTACTGAAGTCTCTCTATGTTGCCTAGGCTGGTCTTGAATCCTGGCCTCAAGCAATCCTTCTGCCTCCCAAAGTGCTGGTATTACAGGTGTGAGCCTCCATACCAGCCACAGCAGGAAAGATCTTAGTGTATCACTCGGCACCAGAGGTCATAAACTTCACTTCCCATAGGGTCAAGCTGATGAGGGAGATTATTGAAGACATTGGATGCTTACCCTGTATGAAGGGGGTCCTTGGAGACCTGGGACAGGCAGACCATCATCACTCCGCTGGCACTGACTGAGGCCATGGGGAATGCAGACCCCGTGGGGCCAAACACACACGATTTTTGAAAGAGAAGCTAGAAGTCTGGAATTTGTTTTTATGTGAAATATTCCAGATTTTTAAGGCTACATTGGGGCAAAGAAAGCAAATTTGTGACCCACCACTCTGTAACCTTCCTTTCAACATGACGTCAGTCAATCTAGATACAAAAGACTTTGCCTACTCCCCCTCCCCACCGGTTTTACTTTTTAATTACCATTAACACAGTATTTCAGATTCATTCCACTATTCTTCTCCTTTATTCTTTAAGCCCCCAAACTTCATCTGTGTTAGGAATGGAGTGGATAGCATTGAAGACACAATAGCACATTTTATAATATTCTATATTTTGCATGTAAATGTTGCCATCTTTAAACATAACCCTACCACAGTGGTGAATGTGGTGGTGGATTCACCCTTCACAGCAATCCACACAGAGTATTCAACAAGCACTTGGCACATGCTCAAAGTAACACTAAGCCCCTGTCCTCAGACAGCTCCCATTCCTGCTGATGAGAAAACAATCTCATAAACAAGGAGCAGATGATACAAAACAGTCTCCAGTTAGACATCTCACCATGCAGAACACAGTAAGAAGCCACGAAAGCGAGGTTCCGAAGGGCCTGGTCTGACTGGAAGGATCTGGACAGGTACTGAATAAAAGAGCAAGTCATGCATGGGAGACAGATGGGGCAAAGGGCTGCTCACAGGGTGGTCCACGGACCAGTGCCTACAGCACGCAGCCAGTCACTGGCTTGTGAAGTAAGCACAGCAAGAGGGCAAGCAGTGAGAACACTTTCTGGCATTTTGACATGTCTCCGACACACTGTAGAACAGGTCACACAACAGTCAGAGGACACATGACACATGTTGTGTGTCAGTCATGTGCAGCTGGACCACACTACCACACATGATATTCTTCTTCTTCTTTTGGGGGGGTTAGGGTCAGAGTCTCACTCTGTCACCCAGGCTGGAGTGCAGTGGCACACTCACGACCACCACAGCCTCAACCTGCCGGGCTCAGGCAATCCTTCCACCTCAGCCTTCCAAGTAGCTGGAACCACAGGCATGTGCCACTATACCCAGCTAATTTTTATTTATTTATTGTAGAGATGAGGTCTCACCAAGTTGCTCAGGCTGGTCTCGAACCTGTGGACTCAGACAATCCTCTCATCCCAGCCTCCCAAAGTGCTGAGATTATAGGCGTGAGCCACTGCGCCTAGCCATGTGATATTCTCACTTGTCAACTGTCATGCAACAGAGTATAAAACCCAGAAATTATTTATTTGCTCAACAAGCAATTCTTCACTATAAAATTGTGAGAAAAAGCCGGGCTCGGTGGCTCAGCCTGTAATCCCGCGCCTTTGGGAGGCTGAGGTGAGTGGATTGCCTGAGCCCGTGGGTTCGAGGCCTGCCTGGGCAACTTGGCGAGACCTCATCTCTACAATAAATCAAAAAATTAGCCGGGCGTGGTAGCGCGTGCCTGTAATTCCGGCTACTCGGAAGGCTGAGGCAGAAGGATCGCCAGAGCCCAGCAGGTCGAGGCTGCAGTGGCTGGGAGCAGCCACTTGTACTTCAGTCTGGGCGACAGAGTGAGACTCCAACTCAAAAAAAAAAAAAAAAAAATTGTGGGAATTGGTTCCTGAGAAAAGGTGGAAGATTAATTAGAAAAGAATAGCTTCCCTTTGCATAGAAGTTTAAAATGAATATCCTGAAATGCCTTTGAAAAATCTTTTCTTCTATACCTGTTAGCAACCCTCTGCAAGACTGGATTCTCCACCACAAATGCTACTGGAACAAACCCTGACACATCTGGAAGTAACACTGTGCCTCGTAGTGGCACTGCCAGCAGCTCAACCTGGACTTGATATATTAAGAGACTCCAACCCAAAAAAAAAAAAAAAAAAAAGAGTCAGGAAGCAAGCTCACCTGAGGCATCAAAGCTCTAAATATGGATATAGGCGGTACCTGTTCAAAGTGTCACATGGACATACACCCTGGAGGGGTCACTGTGTCACTAACAACCATTTAGTTGTAAGTGTAGGTCAACAAAGTGTTGAATTTATAATAACAATTCTCTATATTAGCCACCTATACATACACTTTCAAGGAACATGTGTACAATTTACAGTGATAATTTTTGTAAATTTTTTCTGTTGTCATATGCGATGTTTGTTTTTATTATTATTGGAATGTCATTTTGCCTGTTTAATATAATAATAAAAAGTCTCAGCTTTTATTTTGTATTGCCTGGCTCTTATTTTGTTTTTCTAGTAATTAAAAGTATCAGTCCACAATGTATTGGGAATTAAACTTTTAAAAAAGAAAAACTAGCCCTTCTTTGAAAAATATTGATCTACCACAAAGTGCTAGAAAACCAGCCAGTTATACAATCATGGCTTTCCCTAGGGTCATATTTCCAAAAGTCAGGATGTGTTGCTTGGTAACAGACAAGGCATTAAATTTCATCAAATCAGAAGTAAGAAGTCACTGCAAACTGAGCTGTTCAGAAGAGGTCCGGGACTTTGAGTCAGCATCAGCTAAGCTGGGCATAGGCTCTGCACCCCAGGCCTTACACACCTGCCAGGTGAAACAGCCCTAGCCTTGCAAGCTGTTACAATGACATAAAGTCATGAATTAAATAGAGCCAAAGGGACAATTATTATCCAGCAGGTGCCAAGCCTGCCTCATAACTCAAGGAAATCTCAAATTCCTCCTGCTACCACTTTCACAAAACACTCACTCCCAGAAAGACACAGGGTGTCCTGAGGGCAGGACGAGCCAATGTTCTGGGAAAATTGCAACCTGGACGGGGCTTCCCACAGCTCACTCATACAAGGCAGCACTCATCTCATAGGTAAAACTCATTCCTGACATCCCTTGGGCTAACAGAATCTTCTGAGGTAGATTTCTATAACAATATTTGAAGTTCTAAATATTCAGTACTGAAGGGGTCCATTTCTCAGGAGGAGGCTTGAAATAATAACTAGCCGCTGCTAAGGAGAAAATATTGGGCAAGGACCACACCATTTATACTAGATCACCACACATACAAAATAAGGGTGTTATTCCCATAGTTCTGCTGAAGTCTCTGTTTAATGATAGGATGACTTTAATAAATTTTCAACACTTAGGAATCTTCCATTTTATCAAAAAGCAGAAATTTGGTTTAGCGCCTTGGACAAGTATCAGTGTCCAATTAGAATACATTGTTTCATTCATGCTACTGGAAAGACTGTAGCAGTTACCATCCATTAATCATATGACGACATTAGAAAGTTACAATAATTGCCTTAAGTTACAATAATTGCCTTAAGTGACATAAAAAGTGAGTAAATAGAACAAAAACATTAGGCAACTGATGGTAGAGGCAGTACTTTCAGAAGATAAAAACGTATGAAAATTGTTCTGCTAAAAATAGACACAATCACCCCAACCCTGATCCAGCATCCTCAGAGCTTCAGGACACAGTGGCTCACTCACCAGCACCTGTGGAGGCAGCTACTGCTACACAGTTAACAGCTATTGCTACACTGCCTGTGGTGCCTGCAGCATGTCATCCCTTGAGTGCCACTCAGGCATCACCAGGGCAGGCCCCGCAGGACATCCTGCCACATGAACCTTTCTCCCTCAGTCCCTTAAAGAGCAAGTATGTGGTCTCCCATGAATATCCTTTAATATTCGAGTTCACCATATTCTAGTAACAGGTAATGGAAGGGAAGGCAGGAATGCTTGGTACACATCTGGGGCAAGAGGAAGAAAGATGGAAATCCGCTACACTGACACTGCCATAGACTCGTGGACTGCGTTCTCCTTTCTCTGGTTTTCAATTTGTGTAATGCTGCCACAGGCATCTCATAATCCAAAAATGTGATTAAAAAAACATATATATAAAATAAACAACAAAAATATAAAAACAACAGAAGCACTAGGCAGAGGCATCTGGGTCTGCCAAGGTGAGAAGTGGGTCCCTGAAGCCCAGGTATGAGCCAAGCTGGACAGGGCTGTTGTGCAACCAGCCCACGCCTAGCCTTTAGAGCCCCTTCCTCCCCAGCTCCCCTCCTCAGAGGCTCCACAGGACCCTACACTACTTCTGCCATGCCCACTTTCCCAGAACTGGAGAGTTGGCCTTAGTTCAGGATTGCTGTCTCCGCCCCATCCGGCCTTCTCTCCACCTCGTTGCCTCATCCCCAGTCTCTCCACCACCAGCCCCAGGGTCCCATGTGTCAGCATCTGTCTCAGGACTATGTGCAGCACCTTGAGAGCCGGGACATGCCCCTCCTGTGTCCCTCATGCCCTGGCAGAGCTTAGCATAGAGGCGCTCAAGAGGTGTCTGCTCCAGGACTAGAGCTGTGTCCCCTGACAGCTCTTTCCAAATAGTGCATTTGCTGTCGACAACAGTCACTCTGTGTGTAAATGCTTCAGACATCAGCTTGCCCGTGTCACTTTAGGCTCTCTGTGTATCCATCGCTATCCCCAATGCAGATGAGGATACAGAGTGGAAGGAAGCTGAGCAGCATGTCTGACCTCAGACTCAAGGGAGGTGACTTCCCTCCCACCCTGTTCCCCTCCACAGATTCACCAAAGAGCAGATGTGCAAAGCTACTATCGCCAATTTCTCACACAGTGGCACATCTTTCAACAACTAACAAAAAACGAATAAATCAGTCAAAATGAACAGAATCACAGGCTGTCGGACTGCTACCGCTGCAATCCCAGTAAGGCTGTCAGTCTACAAGCTGAAGATCTGAACACCCTCTCACTCCTCAGAAACACACATGTGTGAAATTCCATAATAAAGTCTGCTTAAACCAAAGTAACACTTTAAAGGAGGACACTTTTCTTGCCCCTCAGCTCCTAAAATCAGTCCAGTCCACCCCGAGGCAAAAAGGCAAAAGCCTCCCAGAAACAGTTGCCAAAAGATAAATGCAGACTCACAACCGCAAGTATTTCTGACATGTCACTTTGTTGCTAGGAGCCCCAGGAGTAATTAGATTTATGGGAAAAATTATGCTTAACCCAAGAAAATAAGTGATGGGAATTACATGAATTGGCCATTATTTACTTTTTATGCTTTATTTTCCAAATTTGTTACAAGTGAACAAAGATACTATTTATTATAATTAGGGTGGAAAATGCTATAAATTGTAAACAGAACTAAGGATTTCCCTTCAATAATCTATGCCACATATTGAAACCTAAATTGAACTTGTACACAGTCAAGTGTCACATTACCTGGAATTTACTTTAAAATACTATGGCAGGGCCATGTCAACCATAGATGTTAGTTTCACCTCCACCCTAATTGGGACTCCTTTAGGGGTGGTCAGCTGACACTGACTCAGAAGCACCAGACTCCAGGGGGCAGTGACCTTTCCCTCCCATCAGCACTGGCAGTTTTGACCATAGATGTTGTAGATGTTAGAAACAAGTTCTCCTTGGTGAAACTGACAGGGATTAAGATGTGTGAACTGACTCCTTCCATGAACATGGCACAATACTCTAATGACTAAATGCAATGTGCTCTCCTGGATTTGATTTGAAAAGTGAAAAAGGACACGAGTTTAGTTAATAGTGATGTACATACACCGATTTCCTAGTTTTGACAAGGTAAACAAAAGAGGAAACCAGGTATATGAAAAAGAGAAAAGCGCATATGAAAATTTAAAGGACAAAAAGACCAAGATGGATTCGATGTAGCCAAAGAACAGTTATTTTAGCACTGCTTAGCTTTGTCATGCTTTTTAGCAGCTCACTTTCATCTACCCTCTAATCATTAGCCAAGGACAGAGTCATTTTCCCAGAGACAGGTATTGATAATTTATAATCACCTGCCCCAAGGCTGCTTTGTACTGTTTCTTTTTCTACTCCAAGTTTGTCTTTTAGCCATAAAGAACCAGAATCACCTATGTGACACAGAGAGACCCTATCACCATGGCAACAGTCAAGTGACTAATCCACACATCTGCCTGTCGTCCATGATCATGAAGTCAGTACCTGCACTTACCTGCCCCTTCATGATGATGTAAAACAGACCTCACCAATCACCTTAATGACCTCAAAAGCATTTAGCCTAAGCAGCTAGGCTGCCTTGTTTCTCTGTAAGCTCTGACCCTCTCCCCAATCTGGGGGAAGAGGATTCTCCTTTTCTCCTTCTCTCTCTCTCTCTCTCTCTCTCTCTCTCTCTCTCACACCTACTTTCTAAATAAACCATATTTTCCCATCTAATTTCTGTGCAATTCTTTTCATCTTTCCCGTGGCACCAGCTCAGCATACTGACCCACTGACATTTTTAGAGTCCTAGCAAAAACTCTGTAATATCTTTGCAGTTTTTCTGTAAACCACAAATTAATACAAAAAAAATCTAGTGTGCCTGGTAGACTGCACCATTAAGACTAGCATCTTAGACTTGATTCTTAAAGACCCTATTGAGGCAGGGTAGTCAGTGTAGGTTAGACATAGATCCATAAATTTCTTGCAGGCAGTTTTTAGTTTAAAATACAGAAGCCAGCTGGAATGTGGACTCAATGTGGACCTGCCAGTCTGCCCCAACCCCTCAGCTCATCAAAAGAAAAGCCCATCAGGATGTAGAAATGGTGCCGGCCAACCTTTCAGTTCATGGTTTAGCATATTAATCACTAAAAATCTTTCAGGTAAAGGTAAAGGCAAAGGCTCAAACTCACCCCTTAGCTCATCAAGGGTATAGAAATGATCACCAGAACACCTATTCACTCATCAACTAGCGTATTTACAAAGTCTGGCAAGTCTCCTGTCAAAATCTGAGTTCTGGGAAAAGGCCACACCCTTGCCCATCAGAGGCAGAGAAATGGTAATCTCTCTGTAGGGGATACCTGTAACCCATCCTCTTTAGCATGATAATTATTGTGAAAATACATCAACCCTTTTGTCAAAAGCAAACACATGGTCTTTCTCCAAGATGCCTGTGCAGAGACACGTTTTTCTATACCGATTTCCTCTCTCTCTAATAGATTCTGTTTTAAAACTTAAAAATTCTGTTTAAAATTCTGCAGATGGAGCAGGACGGTGAGTCTCACTTTAATCTACCCAGGCCACCACAGGAAAGCTGGTCACCCACACAAGGATCCTGCTGGGGTCTCTCTTCAGGGATGACATCATCTGTTCACCTCCTTGTCTTAAAGGACTACCTCCTCTTGATGCCAAGTTGCTGCCAGGGTGCCTGCTGCTCACCTACACCTTACGAGGGCTCTAGGAGCACAGTTTCCTGGATCCCACCAGCATACAAAGTGGCCACCAGCAGACCCTCAGGACCAGGATAGCGAGGGACAAAGAGGACCAGAACAGACCAGCCAGCTGTCCCTCTTGGCTAAAGACTTAAACCAATGCCCTAGTGGGGGGCACTGGTCACTAACCCCTGACCTGTGCTATGCTCATGCCTTGACTCCATCAGCACTTTCAGTCCCTGCTGATGTAAACTGCTAGCATGTTAGCAAACTGGAGTGTCTCCCTCCCCAAGGGGGTATCAGTCTTCTGCAACTGACTCTGTCATGGCCCTTAGGATGTCCTGTATGGAAGGATCCCTTTGGGAACCTCTCAGGAGGGGGATCTGGGTCAGGGGCCTGGCCAGCACCTCACTGGCAATTCCAAGGCACTGATGGCCTCTGGAATCAGCATGTTCCCAGTGAAGGTATGCCCCAACTCTGTTGAGCTCTGCCTGTCCTCTTCTGGGGAACAGGGGTGAGAGGAGCAACCCCCTAGGGTTGTTGTGAGAATTAAGTGAGGACCAGCAGCCTCAGACAGGGTCTGGCATAGAGGAGGCAGTCAGCAAATATTTGTTGAAAAGGTCTGGCAGGTTGGCCAGTTCCCTCTCACTGGTCTTACTGTCCTATTTGTTGCCCCAACAGCTCTCCTGACAGACCCTGTCCATGAGCTTTCCTCACAGTAGGCAAGGGATCTGCAGAGATGGCCATCAGGATGGCTGACTCAAGTAAGGACACATATTATGTCTGTGGTGATTTCCAGAGCACTTTCTATGTGCCGTTTCCATGCGATGTGTGTATTTCAATGAGGCAGTCCCGTGTACAGATGAGGATGCATTTGGTATTGATTCGTGTCATTTTAAAAGGTGAGTGGGAATTGAAGACCCTGTTCTGTGGTGTAGGACTTAACGTTTTCAGTAAGGATGCTAGAGCTGGGGGAGTATAAGTATTCTGTCATAATGCTGGCAAGAAACAGGATCAGAGTTGGACCCTGGGTGCCATTGTACCTGCCCTGAATCCCTGTTCCTCCTGGCTCAGAAGAACACTTTTATTCCAAATCAAACATTTGACAAAGGCAAATATATGAAATTCCAGCTGCCCAGGGTGGTCTTGGGGGTTTGGGTGGCCCCAATGCTGGCACCATGTGCTGGCATCACCTCTTAATAATGGTGTGACCTTAAACAAGTCGCTTAATTTCTCCAAGTTTCAATTCCTTTCATAGTCTAAATGGGGGTTAAAACACTCACACACAAACACACACACATGCGTACCCACTCCTCAGGGCACTTTTCAAGTCCAGATGATTCAACTGCTATGAAAGTGCTTTGCAAATTGCTGTGAAAATTGCAAGATGCTTAAACACCTGAGGTTGTCCCTGACAGTCCCCACGTCCAGCCCTATGATCCCTCAGCCAGCACCCAGTAGGTGCTGTGTGTGTTTGTGCCCAGTAAATATGTTCCAGAATAAATAAAAATAAGTGAATTTAAAAAAAAAAAACTTTGCTGGCCACTCTGAAATTCCTTTCAGTAATGAATCAAAGAACTCATGAGCATTGCGCTGCACCACACCCAGCAACATGACCTCTAGTATCTGTTCCAATGGATTTGTGTCTACCCAACCCTAGATAAGTCTTCCTGAAAGAACGCTGTTGCAATTACCCCAGGTGAAACTACCCTGTAAGGTGCATCTAAAGAGCACCCAGAAGGACAGACAGCAAGGAGCTTACGAAACAGTCTGAATCTTGTTTTGCATTCTTGCTAAATAGACATATTTATGCGCAATGGAATGAAGTCTACAAATTGCTCTCACTATGATCTGGTAAGAAAGTTACCCCTAACTACTGGAAGTTAGAAATGTTTACCAACCAAAGCGTCTAATAGTCATACATAACCAAAATGTCTTTGATCAGTTTGTAATACAATATTCAAAATATTTTTCAGGCTGGCACGGTGGCTCATGCCTATAATCCCAGCACTTTGGGAGGCCGAGGTGAGAGAAGCACTTTGGGAGGCTGAGGTAAGAGGATTGCCTGAGCCTATGGGCTCGAGACCAGCCTGGGCAACTTGGTGAGCCCTCATCTCTACAATAAATCAAAAAATTAATCAGTTGTGGCAGTGTGTGTCTGTAATTCCAGTTACTTGGAAGGTTGAGGCGGAAGGATCTCCTGAACCCAGCAGGTCAAGGCTGCGGTGGCCGTGACCATGCCACTGCACTCCAGCCTGGGCAACAGAGACTCCAACTCAAAAAAAAAAAAAAAAAGAGAGAGAGAAAACATTTTTCAACTGAAATTTTTAATGACTGACATGCATCAACATCCCATGTAAAGCAGGATAACTGACAAGGGGACAGCCCGGTTGGGAGGTAACGGTCAATCTAGTCAACAATACTGATCAGTTCATATGGAAGGAAATGCTAGCGTAAGAATTCCCTACTTGTAAGACAAATTATATATAAGGCCAGAGAAAATACTCTGTGAGCATGAGAAAGCCAACTAAAGCAGTATGGTGTCAGGACATATGGAAGGGAGCTGGGAACACACCCATCAGAACCAAGTGGCCTTGTGGCACTTAACACCGGGGGAAGGCTCTGGCCAAAAGGAAATCTTCTTGCATGTCATCTTTTCAACAAGCTCCTAGAAGACAGTGTCATTCCATTCCACATATGAAGGCTCAGAGCTCTTGTGCAGGTAAAGTGGGTGACAACAGGCTGGGCTCAGAAACCTGGCAAGTGGTGGGATCTCACACCAAGGCTCCTACTCCAAAGAATTCCCCAGCCCTGTGACCTTTTTAGTATTTCATCTGCACTTTGAAAAGTAAACACCAAAGCTAGGAGCGGTGGCTCATGCCTGCAATCCCTGCACTTTGGGAGGCGGAGGTGAGAGGATTGCCCGAATCCAGGGCTTCAAGACTAGCCTGGGCAACTTGGTGAGACCTCGTCTCTACAATAAATCAAAAAATTAACCGGGCGTGGTGGTGCATGCCTGTGGTTCCAGCTACTTGGAAGGCTGAGGCAGAACGATCGCCAGCAGATTGAGCCTGTAGTGGCCATGAGCGTGCCTGGGCAACAGAGTGCAACTCCTACTCAAAAAAACAAAATAAAACAAAAACAAAAAAGGAAGAAAAGTAAGCACCAGAAGGAAAAGCTGAGCATCACTCGTCAATTCATCACTGACTTTATACAGAAAACTTCCAACACGGGCTAGGTATAAATAATTTTCCTTTCAGTAATGTCTCAAAGGGCAACCCCTTCAGGTCCCCTTCCCACTGTGGGAGCTTCTCTCAATAAATCCTGCTTTCAAAAAAAAATGTCTCAGAAACCTACATGTGACTAGTAGCCCAACACTTGAACACCTACACTCCCAGTCAGCCGCTGTGTCTGCACGGCAGACGGACTCACCGACATCACACTCAGGGTCTGAGGCAAAGCAGAGGCATGTGAATCCAGGAAAATCTCCCAAGTGTCAGGTTTTATCTTGCCTTGAGTGATTTGAAACAGTATTTCTTTCTCAAAACAAAAGATACATTACAAAGCAGAATACTAGATCGGCATAAATTTGAAAGATAAAGCACTTCTGAGAAACTTCAAACTTTAGCAAAATACTTTGAAGAACACTTGGAATTGACAATTATTCTCCTAGAAATAGTTCAGTTAACACTTTTGAAAAACATATTAAGTGATTTTTATGTCCTGGTTAAAAATTTATATGCAGTTATGTAAATTAATGCTTAAAAAAAGTTCACAGACTTGAAGACTATCAGATTTTCATTTTGAATGTTTCCACACTTTAAAAATACAGTGATAAGGGTTTCTTAATTTTTTGCTTATAAAGCCCATTAAAGATCGAGTGACTTGCTTTCCTCCCAAAACTTCGTTTTCTCTTCTGGAAAATGAGTCCCTGGCAAGAGCTGAAAAGATGATGCTGGGGGAATGGCAACTATAATGGGGGGCGGGGGGGGGTGTCTCTGATTGGTACTCCTTATTCACCAATAGACCATTTGGGCCATTACATAATACACCAAATTCCTCCTCAATAATCATGATGTAGACTTTTAAAGATACTTCTTTAATGATTCAGAGACATTAATGTGTAATGCTTTGCCAACCATTTAATAATTAATTAAATATTTAGTTAACATCGGTACCCACATTATTGGAAATTGACTAATGGAAAGCACAATCCACATATTATTTTTTAATTGCATAAATTAAATCACATGGAAGCAACATTACCACTGTCTTGTTCTCCACATGGGAGGTAGTACACATTAGGCCTCCTCCACATGAAAATGATTTGTTTCCTGAAGCAACCCAAACTAGTAGATGTTCAAAGTGAGTGCAGAAAGTCAGTGGCAGAAATACCAGGACTAGAATGGGCATCACAAGCCTAGGCTCCACCAACCAGAACACGGTGCCCCTTCACAAAGCAAAACAAAGCCAAACAAGACAAAACAAAAAAGGAAGGCTGTTCTATTGTGCACACCCAAGGCCTGTCCGCACATCACTGAGACATTGTTCTGCCCATTCTCCCTCCAAGCAGTCAGTGATGTGGTCATGCCTGATTCTTTTCCTGATTCTCATGAAAGCAAGTGAAGGGAGAAGTCCACGTTCCTACAACTTGTCATTCCACAGAATTCCAAATTCACCGCTTAGATGTTCTATTCAAAGACTTGGTAAAAAGCGTAAGAGAGGCCAAGGATCTGGAAACTTGGAGGCCTTCTCTGAGCTGTGTTAGTGAAATGCCCCCAAAACTGCCCAATGAGACTTCATTGATCTGTTCAGGGAGTTGTGGTTACCCCAAGCCAGGACAGTAAGCTGACTAATGAGAGCAATTCTGGCCTTGACACGCTGATTGAACAAGGCTGAGGGTTATAACCGCAAGCAGAACCCACACCAGAGGGAATCAATGTTCCTACACATAATTAAACTGTATCATTTTTGACAGAAGAATGTTCTGGTACTGCCAGAGCAAAAGCATCCTTCTAAGAACTCGAAGGACTATTGACCATTGGGGATTTCCATCAAAAAGGATGTGTTGTAAGGGGAGTGTGATAATATTCCCAGGAGGAAAAACACTTGTTGCCATCTCCCTCCACATGTTGGTGAGTGACTCAATTTGTTCAGTAACAGGAACTCACACAAGTTATTAGAAATACATTTATTATTAAAAGAGAGCCCAGGTAGATTCTGGTCTTTCTTCCACTAATTCTGTGATCTTGGGTAAGTCACAACCCCCCCTGAACTTTATTTCTTTATCTGTCAAATGTGAATAATACCATCATGCCAGGCTCAAAGGGCTATAAGGATTAAAAAAGAACTTAACAAGCCAGGCTCGGTGGCTCAGCCTGTAATCCCGCGCCTTTGGGAGGCTGAGGTGAGTGGATTGCCTGAGCCCGCGGGTTCGAGACCCGCCTGGGCAAGCGAGACCTCATCTCTACAATAAATAAAAAAAATCAGCCGGGCGTGGTAGCGTGCGCCTGTAGTTCCAGCTACTTGGAAGGCTGAGGCGGAAGGATTGCCGGAGCCCAGCAGGTCGAGGCTGCGGTGGCCAGGAGCGGCCACTGCACTCCAGTCTGGGCGACAGAGTGAGACTCCAACTCAAAAAAAAAAGAACTTAACAGAGAAGTATGCTAGAAAAAATAGACATAAATCATGCTCCTCCCTCTGTGAGTGCTGGAGTGCAGGCGTGGGATAGCCTAACCACAGCCGTGAGGGTGAACAACACTGCACTTGGAACCTACAGCTTGGAAAGTCCCTAACTGACCAAGAAAAGCAACTCTACCTGGCCACCAGTCTACTTACACTGGAACTGTCACATGACAAATATCTCTGTTCTTTTGGTCACACTATATTGGATATCTGTTATGTCAGCCTAGCCTAACCAATGCAGTTGTTCACAGAGGTCACAAATGAACCTAGGCAAACCAAAACCTACTCACAGACCTGTTTTGTTTAGCCCTAGCAATGTTGGTCTACACAGTTGGTCTACATATTTTGTGGTATGTTTGCTTAATTTTTATTTAGATGTCAACAATTTAAAATTATAAGAATTCATTTCAAAATCCAAGATTCTTTAGAAGAAGAAAAAAGTCAGAAGACCTGGCAACAATGAATGATTTATAAATAGCAACCTTTGCCTGGGACAAAACAGCCTTGCCCCCTTGAGAGGGGTCATGTGCTACACAGTTTCCCAAAGCCTCTCACTCTTACAGAAGGTCTACTTTACTTGGTATTCCTGTTCTAAGCAAGCCCTGGTAAAAATTTGACATTGCAACCCTCATTAAATAACCTTGTGGACACTTAGAATTCTTGGGATTCATATAATGTTATGCAGTTCAGGCCCTGACAGCAGTAGATTAAAATAGTTCCTTTCTGTCAAACCCCTCAGAGCTCTGCCTGATAACTTGGGTATGCCTTCTGGACAACCATCCTCCAGAGTCCAGACCACTGCATCCTCTCTTACTCGAATGGCAGCAATAGCCCAATGGACCCCCAGTCTCCAGTCTTGCCCATCCATTAGCTCATTGCATTAAAACCAATACCTCCTTTCTAAACCGAAAGCTCAATTCCCTCTTTTCCAATGGTTTCATGTTTACCTTTTTTTTTTTCGAGTTGGAGTCTCACTCTGTCACCCAGGCTGGAGTGCAGTGGCATGCTCACGGCTACCGCAACCTGGACCTGCTGGGCTCAGGTGATCCTTTCACCTCAGCCTTCCAAGTAGCTACAACCACAGGCATGCACCATCATGCCTGGCTAATTTTTTGATTGATTGTAGAGACCAGGTCTTGCCACGTTGCTTAGGCTGGTCTCAAACCCCTGAGCTCAGGCAATCCTCTCGCCTCCACCTCCCAAAGTGCTGTGATTATAGGCGTAAGCCATCGCGCCCAGTCTTTCACGTTTACCTTTAGATAAATCCTAAACTACTTCGCAAGGCTTCACAACTTTTGCCATTTGCTTTAATAAAGAATGAGACAGCTATTGTTATTTATAAGCAAGGATAGTTAGCTAGCCATTCAAGCTCCCTAATCAGGAATTCACTCATGTGGGCATTGCAAAGACCCTGTTCAGAGTCCCCCCTCTGCAAGCCGACTCTTCTCAGAGGGAAATCCACTTCTGGCTTACTTGTGTCATTGTGATTTATGGTTCCTTGCTACAGCACCCTAAATGACACCCTGCCACGACGCCCCATGTTTTCCGCTCTCTCACTGTGAAACCCTGGTGCAAGCCCCTCCTGCCTAGAGCCCCTCAACCCCACCTTCACCTAGCTGACCTCCCTCTCAGCTCTCACCTTCAGCCCTGAGACTGGGCTCCACTCCCTTGACAGCATTCCAGCAGCTGCTTCCCTCGGTCATTATCCTTTCAGGAGCCAGAGATTCATCAGTTAACACAAGGGAGGCCAGGAAAAAAGTTTCCTTGGAAAACAGGCCATCATCACAGAAGAGTGCAGGACCACGATGACCTTTAAGAGCAGAGCAGCCTATCCATGACTTGTTGACAACCAAGGCTACCTCAGGAGAGGAAATGCATTTCTGCCTTACTTCATCTACTGTAATTTGGACTGACTCTGCTAGGGTAGCCCACCTTACCTTAGGTACCTTAACAGCTCCATTTATTACACAAAGTGTTCTTCAGGAAGGTGAAGAGGACACACTCTCTCACCTCCAAGCCTTTGCATATGCCGCTGTTCTCTATGCCTGGAAATCTTTACCACCCCCTAGTGTTGACCTAGCCAATATTTGAGCCTCTGGATCACTCCTTAAAACTCACTTCTTGGCGAGATGCTCCCTGATTGTAAAGGCCCTTAGATCCCTAACGTGGACTCCAATGGAGGACCCTATACCCCTTCACCACTTCGTCAACATATCTCATGGCCCTTCACTTGCTAACGGTCTTCTAACTCAGAAGCACAGCAGGTTTGTGGTTCCAACCACTTGGAAGGCTGGGATCGCCTGAGCCCAGCAGGTTAAGGCTGTGGTAGCTGTGAGCATGCTACTGCACTCCAGCCTGGGTGACAGAGTGAGTCTCTGACTAAAAAAAAGAAAAAGAAAAGAAAAAGCAGCACCGCAGGCTTCTTGAGGGAAGAGGCCACACCTCTCTCATTCACTGCTGCATGGGCAGTTCTTAGCAACGGGCCTGCACAAGGTTGGCATCTCCCATTATGGCCCCCCAGAGCACATTCCTCTATTCTGGTCACAATGACACCTGGTGAGAGCTTGTCCACTACCCTGCTGTAATCTCTGTTTATCCCCATGTTTTATTTTACTTGTAGTAACACTTATAAGGAGAAGGAGAAGAACAGAGAGGGGAAAAGGAGATGAGGAAGGAGGCAGAATGGATGATTATGCATAATTTAGCAGGGCTTCATGAGCTCTTCTGCCCAGACTGCCTCCCAAATGTCCTTTTTGATTTTATTTTATTTTATTTTTTTGAGTTGGAGTCTCACTCTGTCGCCCAGACTGGAGTGCAGTGGCCGCTCCCGGCCACCGCAGCCTCGACCTGCTGGGCTCCGGCGATCCTTCCGCCTCAGCCTTCCAAGTAGCTGGAACT